>VDFB02179595.1:0-45886 GCA_007258455.2 Sequoia sempervirens
TACTCTGTTTGATCGTATTGATTAAATATTAATTAATTAATGTTTATAATATAAAGTTATAATTTTAAATTATAACTTAAGTGTTTTCCTTGAAGGGTGCGCCCAACATCAGAAGGGGCCAAAAGTGATTATTAAAGTATTTAAAATATTCAGCTGAGGACTATTGAAATATTAAAATATTAAAACATGAATATTTTAATGAAACCCTATTTTTAAGCAAATCGCACTTTTCAGCCTATTAGTGGATTTCGCCTTGGGAATTGGGGATTATGTGATTATTGAGTTTGAAACTGATCAATTTTGGTCTGAGCCTGAGACTTTAGGGTTTCGTGTTCGATTCCTTGGAGAATGAGCCATCTCCAGCAGAAAGCAATTCAGAGATTCAACGTGTTTTGCAGCTTGAGAGAATTTCACCCAGCAAGAAGGAATACAGTTTGAAAATCATGAGCAATGAAAAAGGAACAATAAAACAATTTAAGTGAAAGAAAGACATGAAAACCTAACTCAAGTCGAGCAATAAATTTAGGCATGAAAAGTGGCACGATGAACGAAAAATGGAAAAAACATGAAGAAACGCGCTAGGGCCAGAAAAAGACTAAGTGTGGGTAAAAAGTGTAATAGCGCACTTTTTCAGCGCTATTACATTTTTAAAGATTTCACTTTCATGCAGGGGCACTGAAAATCAGCGCCCCTGCACTTTTTATACTTGGCCAATTTTTGGCTTGTGATGAGGAGCGCACTTTTTCAGTGCTACTGCATTTTTCACAATTCACTAAGTATGAACAGTGAGATTTTGCGAAGGGGCTCGTCTCGAAGGTCTTTGCGAGGCGAACATAGGGGAACGTTCAAAACAAATGTTTGAAACTTTGGAACGCATTTCGAGGTGGCTTGAAAATCACTTAGTTTTGCGTGCTTGAACTTCACGAATCCTAGGAAACGGACAAGTTTCGTAGGGGGGTTATCCGTGGAACGAGCGCTGCTAGATTCCGTGATAACACTATGAATTGTTTTTATCATCTGCCCAAGCATGCAATCAAATGCCTTGTAAATCTATTCATGGCTAAGAGATCTCTATTAGCATATCTAATGACTTGCACAACAAGTGAGATGGAGCAAATGTATTTGCAAACAATAAAAAAAGAAGAATAGAACTCAAATGGAAAAGTGAATGCTCTTACAAAATGTGAAAATAATTTGCAAGTTGCAAACACTAATAAATTAGTACTATAATCAGAAATTTCAAGCTTGTAGTTGCTACACAACAGATCACAATTGTTGTGTGACAAGTCTTTAGATGCTACACAACAAATTTTCAGTTGCTATGCAATAGTCTGCAGTTAGTAACAAGGTTTTGTTGTTGTGAAACAAGTCAGTCACAAACAACCTAAAATACAAAGGGAATGGGCCCTACTTCCATTTCATTGATTTTTTTTTTGTTTTGAAAATTCCTTACCTCACTATGGACCACGAATCATCATCAAGGATCTTTTGCTTCACACTTTATTCTTCAACTATGCTAATCTTTAGCTATCTAATCCGATTTGCATTAATCATCATTAACTATAGAGGCTTTCGTGTCTTGAGCATCCTCTCTAACAGAATAAAGAAGTTGGCATATCTAATTTTCACGAGTTTGAGGAATTCCTTTCAAAAAAGTCTTAAAGAGAGCAAATGATATGTGGTGGTTGCAAATGAACATTTGTATCTCGCTTCTGCCACCACTCCCTTCACCCAATCTATCTTCCTTATGTCTTCAAATGTGTTGTTTAATGCATGAACACAACATAGATTTTAAAAAATGTGCTTGTACGCATGCTCTACCATCATGCTTGCTAAATTACACACGCATGTTGAATCGGTAACCCACATGTATGACATTTGAGGCTCCAACCTTCTCTATGGTGTTCTCCAAAATATGAAATTGGAAGTGTGTATTCTTTTGCTTCCCTAAGCAATCCATAGCTCTAGGAAAATAAGAGTGCACTGTACATGTGATTGATATTGATAAGTAGTCAATGTCTAATGTCAATCCAGCCATATATGATAATAGAGTAACCTATCCCCATCCAACATTTTCTCATGTCTAATACCAAACTCACTTTAGAATACTCTCTATGAGGAGGGTGGTGCATAGTTTATGCTTTCTAGTGGGCACATGAGGTACCGACATCATTTATATTTTTCAACATTTATTTGAAGTAAAGAGAATATGCCACATGAAATATGATGGTATGGGCAAAGAAAAATTTAGCAACTCAAGAATCTGCCATGTCCCATGATTGCATATTGAACATTTCTACAACACTAGTATACCTTCTCCTTCCCTTGGTACAACCTTCCTCCGTTTGAGTCCCAACATCCATGGTTTCCGTAGGCAATGGCATACTAGATTGCATAGTCCCTATAAGCATTTACTTACTTCTTGCCTCATCCTCTCAGAACAACTTAGATCCCTCAACATTCTCAGCTAGAGTTATTTTGTATATCTTTATACCCATAGATGGAAGAATCAATGAGTACTTGCTGAGTTTAATCTTAGGCAAGAGATTGCTTGAAAAACTCACCAAGCAAACTTCTTGAGTTTCTAGCGAGTACTTGCCAGATTTTTGGCGAGTACTCACTAGAAACTCGGCATGTTCGAGGAAAAAAGTCGCGGGTGGCATGTAAAAAGCAGGTTGAATAAAAAACAGACCTAAAAAATAAATAAATGGTGCAAAAAAAGGTGATTCTCCTTTGCAAAACCCCCAATGCCCCTCCCACTTTGCACACAATAGTGACAATGCTCTTGCATCTCAGAGAGAAGATATATAAGGGTTTTTTGGAAAATTTGGAAGGCAAATTTGAAGCACAAGTCAATAAACTATTTTTTATTTTTTGCTTTTTAAAACAATTTTACTTCATTTTGGTTTCAAAATCCAGCATCTACGTTAAAAAAAATTCAACATTTGCTAAAACTAAGTATTTTTGCATTTGAATTCCAAAAAATTAGATTCATCACCATTTTTTGATCATTTTTTAAATTTTTTAATGAATTCACTATTTTTTGCATACACAAGTTATTTTTTTAATTTTAACCTTTTTTTGGAATAAAATGTTTAGAATCTTTAGATTATATTAATTTTTTATCAATTTAAACTAATTATATTAATTTAGACTAATCTTATGTTGATTTTTAGTGATTTATGTTGATTTAGGTTAATTTTTTTATTTTAAAAATAAAAATGTTGTGCTTTCACTTTGTATGTGTAGGTTAAATACATCATACAATGGCAAGTAGAGAAGCTTTTGGATTAGATTTAGGCTTAGGCTCCACCCAATCGGTGCTGCTGTTAGCTATAGGCACTCGTCCTGTTGGAACTAGAGACCTTGCTTGGAAATATGTCATACAAGGACTGATACTTGAGATTGTTATTTGCATGAGATGCACAAACTTATATCATGAGGCATAAATCGCCTCAAATACCATCTTGCAAGCATTACTCATTGTGATGCCAAGCCCTGTATCAGTACCATTGAAGAGATAAAAAGAGAGATGAATGCCCACCTTGCATTGACATATGAGAAAAAATTACAAAAGGAGAAGACAAAGGCATCCATAGCTAGTGGTCATGGTCCTCAAGCACAACTAGAATCAGATGAAGATATGACATGTCAAAGCATAGCGGGCTCTCTTTGTGGTCCACACATCTGAAGCACATTGGCCTCCACTTCATCTACTTCAAGTAGAGTACCAATGCCTACACCTACACACACGCCACATAGCTTTTTTGTGCCTAGAAACACACTTGGAGCACAACCATCATTGGAATCTCTAGGGTGGAATAGGGAGGTGCATGAACAAGCAGATAAGACGTGTTGATTTTTGGTACTTCAACAACATTCCTTTCAATGTGGCGAGTAGTCCTTATTGGGAGAATTTGATAACTGTATTGAGAGTTGCGGGAATAGGCTACAAGGTACCTTCTCGTAAAGACTTAAGTGGGAGGTTGGTTAATTCATGTTAATTTATACTTATAGTAATTATGTTGAATTTAGATTAATTTTTGCGTGTTTAAAAATTAAAATTTTGTACTTTCACTTTGTACTTGTAGGTTTCTCATGAATGCAACCGAAGCAACAAAGCTAATAGTGGAAGAACAAAAGAAGCAATGGAGAAAATATGTCTGCACTATTCTTGCAGATGGGTGGATAGATGAGAAAAATTGCACAATTATCAATTTTTTGGTAGCTTCATTTGGTGAGGTGATTTTTTTGAAATTGGTTGATGCCTCTAAAAAAGTAAAAAATGCAAAAAACATTTTTTCTAATGTTGGAGTAATTTTTTATGGAGGTGGGAATAGAGAATGTGGTACAATCATAATTGATAATGCAACAACATATGTGGTGGCTAGAAGATTGCTCCAAGACAAGCAATAGACATTCTTTTGGACACCTTGTGCAATATATTGCCTTGACCTTCTTTTGGAGGACATAGGAAAACTTGATTGGGTGAGACTGGTTGTAGATGATGCAAGGAGCATAAAAAAATTAATCTACAATCACCCTAGGGTTCTTAGTTTGATGAGAGATCATACCTAAGGGAAAGAGTTGGTGCGATGGGGTGTCACATGGTTTGCAACGATTTTCCTAACGTTGCAAAGCATTATTGGTTTGTTGACTTCTTTGAAACATATGTTTGAGTCAAGCATGGCTAGACTCATCATATTCCAAGAAGCTTGAAGGAGAGAGGGTTGCAAGAATTTTCTTTGACAACCTTTTTGCACAAAGAGCTATAAAGATCGTGAAGGTAACCTCAAAAAATTGATTTTAAATTCAAATTGAATATTTTATTTTTTTAATTTAAGTCTTTCATTATAAATTTGTAACTTTAATATTTTTGTATTTGTAAATTGTAGGTGTCGGAGCCCTTGGTTAGAGTTCTCTGTTTGGTAGATGGGGATCAAAATCTAATGGGGTATATTTATGAGGCCATGGATAGGGCCAAAGAGTCCATCCAAAATTATTACAAAGGGGACAACCTCAGTTTTTATCTCATTTGGGAGATCAATGATTGGAGGTGGAACAATCGACTCCACCAACCCATCCATGCAGCAAGGTCCTTCCTCAACCCCTAGTTTTTATATTTAGATATCTTTTCAAATCTTAATGGAGAGGTTATAGAGGGCCTCACGACATGCATTCAAAGGATAACACCCTAGGTTGAGGTGAGAGACTTCATTATCCCAAAATTGCACAGTTATAGGATTGGAAGGGGTGGGCTCTTTTCTTTGAAACTAGCTACTTGAGGAAGAACCACTTAGACACTAGGTAATAAAATTTGGAGTCTTTATGTCACATGCATCTTACAAGTTATAAATTTCAAATTTTCAACTATTCATAATTTGATAAAATATGTTTTGAATTTTCTTTCTAACTCTTCAATATTTTATTTTGTAGATCCTTGGTGGATAGATTGGGGTGCAAATACCCCAAATCTCCAAAGATTTTCCCTTAGTATTTTGTTCCAACCTTGTAGTGCATCCAACCGTGAGCATAATTG
Source organism: Sequoia sempervirens (assembly GCA_007258455.2). Classification (NCBI taxonomy): domain Eukaryota; kingdom Viridiplantae; phylum Streptophyta; class Pinopsida; order Cupressales; family Cupressaceae; genus Sequoia; species Sequoia sempervirens. The sequence continues at coordinate 5,540 of VDFB02179595.1, forward strand.
GAGCTTGTTTGAGGCCATCCACACAAAGAACAAATTAACTCAAAAATGCCTCAATGACCTTGTCTTTGTACAATACAACCTTTGGCTTCGCACAAGAAGGGTAGAGGACAAATCAGAGGAACTCATTGATTTGGATGAGATTGATCCTTATAGTGATTGGACAAGGTGGGATGATCAGCTTCCATTGTTTATTGAAGATGAGATTCTTGATTTTGAGAGGCAAGCATTGGAGGATGTGGATGCAATAGGAGATATAGGGTTGGATGACATTGATGAGGCTAAGGAGGGCTCATTTCCATTTACTAGCAGGATGGAGGTCAAACCATAACCTTCTATGCCAAGTGAGGAGCCACAATAGACTCCAAGGATTAGAACCTCAACCTCTCCCCAAGTTTTCACTAGATTAGGGAAGAGGAAGATGTGAAATGTTGTATTTTCATTTTGTCAGCTATTTATTGTATCAGCCATTAGGATTCCGCATGATGATGTGATTTTGTACTCAATTTGTGTTCAAATTAATCAACTTTTTTAGAAAACACTTTTGTACTCATTTATGAACTCATTGGATACATCTTGTCATTGAATTTTGCAAAAAAATTGTGTTTCTAAAGAAATTTAAGCAATTTTTTAAGTTGCCAAGTTTTTGCCATGTCAAATTTTTTGGATCTGTCGAGTTTTTGTCAACTATGAGTCTGCCAACTATGTTTATACCCTTTGTGCACCTATAAACAAAAGATGTATAGCTGCACCTAAATATTTGTTACAAAAATGACATAATCTATGGTGACCCTATTGATGTTGGCACATATTTTTGCACACTTTCTTCTACGAATTTGTTCAAACAGTATGGATAGCTGATTGGGATATCCGACCATCAACAATAACTCCTCAAGTGCATAAAAAAAATGTGAATATACTCGCCCGACCCTATAAATGCCACGACTTGCACATGAAGGGGCTCAACTAGGAATAAACCCTATCATCAACCTCACACAGTGTCACAATCACAGTGAGCTATTGGACATAAATGACCAGCCATAATCACTGTAGTGAAGTACAAAATCATTGTAAGTACAATAATCACTATGGCAAGTACGAAAATCACTGTAGCAGGTAGGAATCACTATAGGAGGCCTCAAACATGCTAAAATCTTCCATATTCACTCCAAAACTTAGAAAATTGACTTGTTATAGGACTTCACAAATTTCGATGAATCTCCAATAAACCTCTGTGAGAAATTTGTATAATATCTCCAACACTGGCTAGGGTATATAATTCCACTACCGAATCCAACAATCCCTTGGGTTTTCATCTGAGGGTTTCCAACTCCAATGAAGCTCTCCAAATTTCATAATAGCCGGTGTAAAACTCAAATGAGCTCTCTTTTTCACTTTTATTTCTTTTCGAAAGAAACTTATTGAAACCCCATTTAATATTTCCCACTTAAATAAACATTAAGCTTCTTTTTATAAAGTGACTTTATAAAGTATCCTTTTAAAATTTCCTTAATGCGACTTTATAACATCATTTTAATTTAATTATTTAATATTACCTTTTTAAGTGTACTTTTTGCCAGGACATATCAAACAATCAAATTAATTAATTCCCTTAGTTCCAACTATAGCCTACGGAATTAAATAAACTAATAAGTCCTCCTGGAGTGATCATGTAAAAAGGGACATTACAATCCTCTCTTCCCGAAATTGCTTGTCCTCAAGCAATCATAGATTAGGATGCTGCAAAATTTGCTCTCCCTCCCAAGTAGCATCCTCCACAAGCAAGTTTCTCCACCTGATGAGATACTCTTTGATCATCTTGCTCCTAAACCTCCTCTCCCTGACATCCAGAATCTCATCAGGAACCAAAACCAAACGCCCTTCCTTATTCAGTGGAGGTAGCTCAGCTTAAGAAATAATTGCTGCTCTAGTGCCTTCTTGAGGCACGGTACATGAAAGACATTATGGATCTTGCTATTCTTGTGCAACTCAAGCTCATAAGCTACTTCTCCCACAAGATTGATTATCCTGTAGTAGGGGCCATAAAAACGTGGTTTCAACTTTTTTGCACCACTTTTTTTCCAGTGAAGACTATCTATAGGGATGCAATCTCAAGAAAACCAAGTCCCATGTACCTCAAAGCTGCGCTCAACCCTGTGTCTATCCGCATAAGTCTTTTGTTGATTCTGGGCAACCTACAAATTATCCTTAAGGGTCTTAAGGATATCTTGACTTTCTTGGATCCAATATTTTGCTTTGGGAGCCCTGCTATCACCAAAAGACAAATCCATGAATGAAGGAGCATCATAACCATACAATGCTCGGAATGGAGTCATCCCAATAGACATATGGTAAGTGGTATTATAGCAATGTTCCCCTAGATGTAACCACTTAATCCATGCCTTCTATTGACCTGAAACATAGTTACGTAGATACCCCTCAACCCATTTGTTCACAATTTCTGTCTGACCATCCGTCTGAGGATGGTAATTGGTATTGGGAGTCAACTCTATGCCAACTAACCTGAATAGCTCCTACCATAAAGCACTAAGAAATCTACTCTCCTTGTCACTAATAATGTTCCTCAACAATCCATGGAGTCTGAACACCTCTGTGAAGAACTCTGCCACCTGTGGTGCCTTATACTCTGATGAAATTGTGAAGTGAGCAAACTTGGTCAATTGATCAACAACTACAAAAATGCAATCCCTGCCATGTACCTTCGGTAGACCAGTGATGAAATCCATCGACATACTTTCCCATTTATGTTCTAGAATGGGCAATGATTGAAGTAACCTTGTTGGATGAGTGTGTTCTAACTTGTTTTGCTGACAAGTTAAGCATTCCCTCACATGCCGCAAGACATCATCCTTGAGGCCCTTCCATGAGAACCCCTCTCTAATCTATCTGTATGTTTTGAATTGTCCAGGATGTCCTACCAATGGTGTGTCACGGATGGCTCTTAGAATCTTCTCCTTAAGTTTTGATTCAAGAACTAAATAAATTCTGCCCTTGTAGTAGATAATGTCATCTACTACCTTATACCTGTCATCCTAAATTTTCCCATCCATCAACTCAAGAAAAAGTGTTTTGAGCATATTCCACCAAAAGGTGAGACTTCCAATCAGCTGGAATCTCAGTAAGGGAACATGCAACGGGTTTCCTAGAAAGGGCATCAACAACAATGCTTTTCTTGCCCTTCGCATACTCAATGTCAAAGTCATAGGCCTGTATCTTACTGACCCACTTCTGCTGCCTCTCATTCAAATATTTCTGTTCCAGGAAATATTTTAAAATGTTGTGGTCAGTCCTAACCACAAATCTCCCACCTACCAAATATTGTCTGAACTTCACCAAAGCATGCATAATGGCGAGCATCTCTTTGTCGTAGATGGAGTAGAGTCTCTCTGGATCCTTGAGCTTTCGACTCTTATATGCTGTCGGATGTTTGTTCATCAAAACTACTTCTATACCCTCACCCGAAGCATTGCACTTTAGCACAAAGAGCTGAGTGAAAAATTAGGTAGTTCTAAGACTGGACAAGTGCTCATCACCTCCTTGAGCCAATCAAATGCTCATTGAGCCTCATTAGTTCACTTGAGTTCCCCTTTCTTCATGAGATCTGTTAGAGGTGCACCCAACTGTGAAAACCCCTTAACAAAGCATATATAATAGCTACACAGTCTAAAGAAACCACACAGCTTTGTAAGTGTCCTTAGTGGTGGCCAATCCAAAATTGCCTGTATGCACATGTACACCATGAGCACTGATCACATGATGTAACATTCCCTGTAGATATTTGCCCAATTTTTCCCAAATGTTCCCAGAAATTTTGACAAACAATTTGCATGCAAACAGATTTCTATTTATCCAATAACTTGCAAACAAGTTTCAATGTAGATCATATTATAACAGTTTTAGAACAAGATCTGAAATTACATATCAATAGTGACTTCAAATCTTCAGTAGAGTAACAAAAAAAATATCCAGTCGTAGCCACAAAACTTACAATTAGATTGGATAACCAACAGTATGAATTTGAAGCACAGAGTGAGATACCTGAGTAATATCTCCAACAGACAATGGGTTTCTGTCCACTGCCTCCAAGCTTGAGGGTTTTCGTCCTCAAACCTGCTGAAAGCCAAGCTTCCCAGAATTCTCCAAGAGAATATAATAATCAAGCATAAACCAAGCATATATCAAACATGGTTGAAAGTGAGCCCTTGCAACACTTTTATAAACTTCTCATAAGAGCTCATTCACACTTTTAACCAATGTGGGATAAAACATAAACTTCCTTTTTGCCTTTTTGATGTCTCATGTATTTTAAAATAAGGGGCCCCTTTTACTATTCATTTCCCCACTTAACTTTAGACTCACATTAATAAAGTTCAATGATTGGATTTAACTTTATAATTTAAACTTTATTAATGCGGAGATGAATTAAACCAATGGAATTGAAATAATCTGACGATAATAACCAATCTTCCATTGAAAAGGCACTATCACTGGAGATCCCGACCCACCTGATGAATTGCTATTAATAGCATTAATGACTTACTAAAAATAATAAGTATACCAAACTGCCTCCAAATGCCCCAGATTGACCTGCAACGAAAATTGCCTAGGCCAGAAATCCTCAAGATTCCTTAAAATCCCTGGTTAGCCTACAGAACCAAGGAGAAATAGATTAACGACAACATCAGACAATGCGAGCTAGAAAAGGGGACATTACAGTCCTCCCTTCCCGAGATTGCTTTCCCTCAAGCAAACATCAACCAACTCGCTGCTCCATCCTGATAAAAACACTATACACCACAAACTGTGAAGCAACATCATGAAATCCATAAGAGACAATGCACCAATCGTGTCAGTTCCCGGATCCCAAACCAAGATGTAGAACCCACTGTAAGAGATGAAAAAGAAGTTTGTCAACCGAGCACCCTTACGTAACCATCCATGCATGTAATATATCCAACCAATGTGAAGATGAACCCCCATATGCCCATAAACCAACACAAATGGCCACCAAAACTTGCTGTCATAACTCTAATTAGAAACATAGATGATATCAAATATGTCATCAAACCAATGCCAACCAAGGAAAATTACTCCACACTCCAACTCAACCCAAAAGAATTGCCCCTCAACATTCCCATACTGCTGAATCACTAATGTAGTCAATGCAAGATCAAAAGGTTCTACATGATTCCAACTAGGACAGCCATTAGTCCATAAGAGATCGAAGACTATGAAGTCACCAAACAACAAATATATTGCTGCCATATCAAGAGGAATAGTTAACCAACTCAAAAGTGAAGTATGTATGCCAACATTGCTCAACATAGACAACTCTTGAGTGGCTGGCCCACTAAGAGATTCATCAACCCAATCACTATCACCATTGTGGGAATGATCAACTATCTCAATGGGAGACTCTGGGTTAGGCAATTCATGTCTCTCATCATTAAAAGAATGGCGAATATCACGAATATGTTGAAAGTGAAGCTTGGCTTGTTGAGCCACAATCTTAGCTTGTTTAGCTCTTTCCAACCATTTTTCGTTCAAAACTTTGGCATATTCTATATCAGCTATATCAAAATGTATAAACTCAGCCCTATGACAAGAGACACCATCAAAATTACCGTGTACAATACTTACCCCTTGTAGTCCATCAGTAGATGAAACTGTACCCTTACTTTCTTCATGATTGTTAGTGGCAACATTATGAGAAAGGTGAAATATATCATAGTTGTTCTCAAACTGAAATTTAAGACTGGTTTCAACCTTTGTGTCCTTGCTTACATGACCTTTCTTGGAATGATGGGGAATTTCCATACCATGGTGGCTTGAATCCACCCTATATTCCCCGTAGTTATCACACACAATTTGGGTGCCATCATAGGTAGATTCCATAACGCTATCCTCCTCATGTAACCAAGTTGTTACCTCTTGTTGAAAGACAGAAACATAATTGCTGTCATTCAAATCAGAATTATTGTTATGTGCTTGAGCCATGTTTTTGACCCCTTTTAGCGTATCATTATTGAAAATTTCTTGTCCAACACTTGCAACATTGTCTTCATAAGTATTCTCAAGTGTAAGAGCCACAATATCAAGAGAAGGAGGATGTAGGCTATCGCTGCCCCAAATCAGACTTTTGGGATCTTCTTCTTTGCTTCTGCTGGAACCATCAAACATCACCAACTCTAAACTTGTCTCGCGTCCTTCCCATGTGATTAGAGGTGGTAGTGTCTCAAATAATTCTTCTTCAATTGATGTCACAAGGCTGCAAGTTATTTCCTTGTGAAGCTCTTCAATTCTTTCATAAACTTGTGCAACTTTTGTGTCCCTTGCTTTGTCATTCTGTATCATGGAAGGGACTGCTATAGAGGACTGATTTTCTGAATTATACATTGAATGATGAAACATACTCAACTGAAGACAAAGATCCGCAATCTCCCTATCTTTATCTTCCACCAACTTGACCGTTGTGTCCCTATCGCTAAGTATTTGCAGATAGCCCTCTTTCATCAACTTCAATGCTTCCTTAAAAGAATGCAAGTGCATATGAGAAATTCCAAATCCCATTCCATTTTGTCTTTTCTCTCTTTGGGCAGGCCAAATGAGGTCCTCTAGGTGCTTATGAATAGAATCCATCCTTGATAATGCTTGAGCAATTTTTTCTTTCGTTACCCTCAAATGGTTTTGCAAATCTTCCCATACCAAAAGCTTTTGTTTTGATTTTTCTTCATGTGTAGGAATTGTGTCATCATAGGAATCAACTATCACACTAGAAGATGCGTTGTGATCATCCAAAGAATCCACACCATCATTATCCATGTCAACCTCGTGCTCTACATCAAGGGAAGCTATGTTTATAATATATCTAAAGGGTTGATCCAGGTTTGCATTACCTTCCACTTTGTGTTCAACCAAAGGAACACCAATAGAAACCATACCTTCATATGGATTTTCAATCATAATCTCTACTTCACCCACCAAGAGACTGATGCACTCTTTTGTAGATGCCTCGTAATCCTTGTAGGAATGATCTGGATGCGGGGCTAAGGCTGCTGCCATGTCCTCATTTCCACGCAACTCTTTATCATATGAAGATTCTGACGATTCATTAGAGACATCTTGAGACTCAAGCATACTCCCTTCTTGAGTTAAGCTATCCTCTTCAAACTTTGTAACCTCATTTGTTGGTATGTTTTCAACACTACTTGGCTGCAATGGTTCTTTTTCCTTATTAACTCCACATATGTGATCAAAAGACTAGTGTTCCTGACAAGTGAAACAAATCTGCTCTTTCCTCATTTGGTTCTTTCTCTTTTTGGGTGATCCCGGGACCTGTATACCCAAAGAAATTAGCTCTGTAGTTGTCATCTGTTCCTTGAACCTCCCAATTTTCTGCTCAACCAAACCTTTTGAGAAAGCATAAGCCATGGATGAAACACACTGCACCTTCCTCCAAATGGCCAACAAGTCTGATTGCAACCGCTTGCAGATATCATCATCCTCATCTAAGATTAAGGACATAATAGTTTGCATACAAGCCCTCACCTTGCCTAGATGATGCTTCCTAATTTCAGTTAAGAAGCATTGAAACATTTGAAGAATCAATTTATTACATCTGAGATCCAACAAAATGATAAATGATCTAGTTCTTGCCATGATTTCTACAATCTTAGCCCTCTTACCAAAACTAGGGGCTTTGACATCATGTAACTCATATAGGCTCTCCACAATCAGATGTAGAACCTTCTCCAGTATGCCATCGTTATAGGGTGCCACATGAGCTATTATTCTTAAGATTTCGCTGTGACAAGAAGCAACTGCAAGTCTCACCTCTTCACAAGGATGTTCCCTAAACTTGTGTTGGACCAAAGCGAGCATTGAGGGTTGCAAAGCCCAATTCAGAAGCCTCCAATCTGCCTGTCTACTTTGGAAAAATATGTGTCTAATTCCTCCAACTTAGAGAGATCATCAGGAAATTTCATGGACTTCAATTGTAATCCAATTACATAGAGCCAATTTACTATTTCTTTTTCTTTCTGCAAGTCCCTTAGCTGTTCACCATTGAATGTATCATTGAATTCTTTTGAGAAAATGATACTTTTCAGATCTGCCATTGTCTTACCACTGTATATCAAGATGTAAGCATTTGCAACCTTAAGACATACCCATGATACTTGTACAGCAGAACACACACAGATTTCTGAGCATAGATAATGTTTGGTTATGCAATTAGAACCTCCCAGAAACACGTTTTCGACTTGTATTCTGTCATGTCCCCGAATTGGAGGTATGGTGATTTAATTAAATTATTTAATTAAGTTGTCCAAATTATTGATAATTTATGAGGATAGCTTAATTGATGATTTAATTAAATCAAGAGATGTTATTAAATTAATTATTTATTAAGTTATTCCCATAAAATAAAATATCAAAAGGGATGACTTATTATTTAATTAATTTAATAATAAAAAGTGACTTAAGTCACTTAATAATGAAATAATAAAGTAATAAAGTCACTTAAGGAATATTTCTGGAATCTTCTAGAAGTCTCTTGGTGATGAGGTTGAAAAAGAATAAAAAGAGGCTTGGGCTATGCATTTGGACATCTTGAGTTGCAAACACTTTCCTACTACACTGCTGAAGCTGAATGCTTAGCTTATTGTTTTCCAGTCTTCGTTTGTGAAAGACCAAACCTAACTGGTTAAGTGCCAATTTCGGTTGTGCAACACCAACCCTAGTTGGAATTGTGGAGGAGTTACTTCAGACTTCTCACTTTGGACTTCATTGGCAAAATTTTGTGGCTTTCAGCCAAATTTTGGGAGCTGAGAAGAAATCGAACCAAGGAGCTCATTTGCAGATTTGGATTGAAGAATTTATATGATTGAAGTTGGGACGATTTTGCTTGTTTTGTTTCCAGCTTGCATCAATTTTCTTTGGGCACTAAGGCGCATCATTCAAGAGTCTATGGCAGTGATATTTGGTGCTTGAGGAGGGTGTTTAGAAGCTGCTACAATTTTATTTTATATCAGCAATTGCTAGAACAGGGGCGGCCAAGAAGCTGGGTCGATTTTGAGAAGGGAGCATAGAAAAATTCCAAATAAATTAGAGGAGCATTGTTGGAGGACCAAGAGGCCAGGCGCTGCAAGCTTGAGGCCATTAGCTTTCACATTAAGGAGAATCGAATTTTTTAAGAGGTCTACCATCATTTACCAGGTGCATCAATTTACATACTTGAGCATTGTAAAGTCATTTTCAGTCAACAATTCGGGCCTGCATTTGTTAGGTAGAGTCTTAAGTCAATTCTATGCATTGAAATCAGAATGTAAATGTTCATATCAGATTGTAGTTTGCTGCCATACCAGGTTCCGTGTTGCATTTACATAGGGTCTTGCATATTTTAGTCGCTGTCTTATGACAGCTGTAGCTGCAAAATCTTTACCAGCATTGTAATAGCATTTGAGTTGTAAGCCAAGAGTCTTGGCATTGCATTTTGAGTGGTTGCAATCATCATATCAACATTGTGTAACAGCCTTGTATTTGGATTTGCACTTAATGAAGGAGTTATAAGGTTGTATGACAAATGTTTGACAAATTGCCTCTGGCTGTAGCTTTCATTCCCTCATGTTAGTTTGCATACTAAATGTTTGTAGAAATGTCATAGTGCTGTAGATGGTTATTGGCATTAGGGAAATTACATGAGAGGTGTTTGTAAAAATGTTTCTTCTATGTAATTACATTTCTCTCAATTAGTATGTATGCCAAGTGTTTGTGAAAATACCTCTTGGCTGTAGGTGTGCATTTGCATTTATAAATTCATTTATATGCACTTGAAAACACAAAAAGAGTTGCATCTTCATTTTAGAACTTTGAATACATATATTAGAAGTTATTTCCAAGCATTTGAACATTTGCATCCATCAAATCAAAGACAAAGCAATCTGAAATCAATTACCAGCAAATTGAAGATTGCATACAAAGTGTTTGTCAAAATTCCAAAGGCAGAAAATCAGTGTTTTTGGATCAGATTTGGCAAGGCACTTTACATATTCACATAGCAAATGACTTAGTGATTGCAACAGAAGTTTAGCAATGGATATTACATTAACTTCTGAACAAATATTTGACTGATTTCACACAGAATGACAGTCCATAACACAAATCAGAATTACTACTGTTCAAGAATGGTATTCAGATTTCTACTATGGTGTTCTGAGGTTCTCATAGATCTCTTATACAAATTAGCACACTCAGAAATAGCTAACAGCTGGTCTGAACACACATATTCAAACAGAAATTTCTGATATTAATCAATATACAATTTTTTGTTATAAACTACTGCCATCCTTTCTTATCACTTGATAAATGTTTCATGAATATATAAATTCAGAAAATTAATAGTTAATTGCATCTGACCTTTTACGAAGAATTTTAAAATTGACTGCAGTCCTGACTGCAATAGGAGTCCAACGTTGTCTTGTCTTTTGGCAAAAACTGCTCGATATTGTTGACTTTCAACTCCTCCCAAAAAGGCAGATCAATCTCATTAGAGAGTCCTATTGGCAATGAAACTCTTCTCAAATGCTACGGCACACTTTTCCCAATCCTCTAAACTTTGCCTATGAAATTAGAGAGTTCTATTTGAATTTGGACTCTCCAAATAACCTTTCCCAGTTGCTGCGTTGGCTTTTTGACTTTTCAAAAGGCTATATTAAAGCTGACGGCAGAGATCTTAGAGTCCTTTTCACCTTAGGACTCCTTAGAAGAAACCGCTACAATCCAAAAACCCATGCCATGTGAGTTGTAAGCTAGTGTGCTGGGGCTGTGGGTATATGAAATGGTTCACAGCTCTTAGAAGGAACCCCAAATATGATATAATGACAATTTCAGCCTTTTAAAGCTAAGTTACCAGTTCGGTTTTGGGTTCAGGTTCGGGTTTGAGAACCCGGTTAGCCGGTTCGGGAAATTTTTTTTTTGGGGTTGGGTTAGTTTTGGGTTCGGTAATACAAAAACATATAAAAATCAGAAATATATACATATTTGCAGCAGTAATTAAGTTCAAAATACACCACCATATTAATAGTCAAATAACATAGCAAAAATACACCACCACTTTATATTAGTAGTTCACTTGCATTTGTTATCAAGAAGCATAGTGTTTAACAGTTTAGATAGAGACAAAATTTGTTGGACATTTTTTAAGGACTTTTTGGAAGAAAGAAAACATTAAGTTATAATTCAGCTCAACCTACCATCCACAAATTGATAGTCAAACATAAGTTATGAATAGAAGCATTGGAAACCTATTGACATGTCTTGTAGAAGACAAACCAAACAACTGGGATTTAGTCCTATGCAAGCTAAATTTGCCTAAAACAATTCAATTAATAAGAGCATTGAAATGAGACCCTTCCAAATTGTGTCTGGGCATATTCCAAGGGGAGTGACTGAGTTGTGAGACATGGTTGATGTGAACATGTGTAGTGCAGAAGAGTTTGTAGGATACATTAAAGAAGTAATATGAACAACTCAAGTAAAGTACCACCAAATTCAAGCAATATGCTGATTTGAAGATAACGGGAGTAAAATTTTAGGTGGGTGACTTGGTTCTACTTCTCATGTATTGGAGGAAGGAGAGATTTCAAGAAGGACCTACAATTAACTAAAATGGAAGAAGATTAGATTATATAAGATGTTGAAACAATTTTCATTAAATGCATATGAGATGAGTTACTATCTTTAATGACTAATGTAGTAAACTTGTTCCCTTTCTATGAGATTCAACCAAATGAAGTTGATGTTGGTTCATATGTGAAAAACATAAGATGGCCTCAATTATCAACTCCAAAGTCATTAGAGGACAAAAGATAAAGATTACCAAAAGTAACTAGAATATCTAGTCAAGTGGAAGGGCAAAGCAACTAAAGATACTACATGGATGAATCCATTTAAGATTAGTTGTCAGTTGAACTCATTCCAAATTCATGAGCTGGAACTTGTCTTTTTCTACCTAGGGTGTTCAATACAGAAGCGTCCTTGGTTCTTTAGTGATCTGCATCACCAAAAAAGAGTCAAAAAAATATTAAAAAAATGCAAAGTTGCGTGAAAAAGTGCGCCTAGGTGAGAAATTCTGCCCAGGTTAGAAAATTTCAAACCCTGTACGGACCCACAGTCAGGGGTCCGAACCCTGGCCGAACCCACAGAGGGATTTTCGAACCCTCGGCGAATTTGGGCGAACCGGACCCAAATTGAACCTGAACTGGACCTAGGGCCTGTAGGGGCGAACCCGATAACTTAGTTTTCAAGGGTCACGAATCCTTGACCTAGCCCCATGATTTTCCTATTAATGATGTGGTGCCAATAATAGATACGGGAAAGACCTAATAATTATTTTCAGTAATATATATTCCAAGCTAATTAAACAATGCCAAGCAGCTCCCGTGGTATATCTTGGAATGACTTGACTCCTTCAAATCTGACGCAATTTGTCTTTTTTCAATTGATCCAAATATAATTTGGAGATAGTTGCGTTCCTTCCCTATTTTTGTCTTTATCTGATTTGTCTTCTACTGCTTAAAAAAAATCACGTCCTTCCTCAGCTGTGAAGACGACTCACGATTTGCCTTTGTTTCTTTTCTCAGCATGGATTGACAGCTTTAAAAATGATATTCGATTTCCCCAAAGCCACAATTTGGCTTCCTTAAAATTTCGGTTTCCTTATAATGAATTGTCTCTGTTAGCGAGGAATTCTATTTTGTTCTTTTCCTCTGTAAATTTTTCTTCTGAAGATACTCAGGAATCCACAAACCCTAGAAGTATGTAAACAATTTTTTTTTTATTATTTTTTAAAATATTTTTTAATAAACCCTGTATCTGAAAATTCTTTTTGAAACCCAACACAGGCTAGCAAGATTCAGGCTTTGATACCACTGTAACATTCCCTGTAGATATTTGCCTAATTTTTCCCAAATGTTCCCAGAAATTTTGACAAACAATTTGCATGCAAACAGATTTCTATTTATCCAATAACTTGCAAACAAGTTTCAATGTAGATCATATTATAACAGTTTTAGAACAAGATCTGAAATTACATATGAATATTTCCTTCAAATCTTCAGTAGAGTAACAACAGAAATATCCAGTCGTAGCCACAGAACTTACAATCAGATTGGATAACTAGCAGTATGAATTTGAAGCATAGAGTGAGATACCTGAGTAATATCTCCAACAGACAATGGGTTTCCGTCCACTGCCTCCAAGCTTGAGGGTTTTCGTCCTCAAACCTGCTGAAAGCCAAGCTTCCTAGAATTCTCCAAGAGAATATAATAATCAAGTATAAACCAAGCATATATCAAGCATGGCTGAAAGTGAGCCCTTGCAACACTTTTATAAACTTCTCATAAGAGCTCATTCACACTTTTAACCAATGTGGGATAAAACATAAACTTCCTTTTTGCCTTTTTGATGTCTCATGTATTTTAAAATAAGGGGCGAATGTCTTTTAAAATAAGGGGCCCCTTTTACTATTCATTTCCCCACTTAACTTTAGACTCACATTAATAAAGTTAAATGATTGGATTTAACTTTATAATTTAAACTTTATTAATGCGGAGACGAATTAAACCAATGAAACTAAAATCATTTGACGATAATAACCAATCTTCCATTGAAAAGGCATTGTCACTGGAGATCCAGACCCACCTGATGAATTACTATTAATAGCATTAATGACTTACTAAAAATAGTAAGTATACCAAACTGCCTCCAAATGCCCCGGATTGACCTGCAACGAAAATTGCCTAGTGTCACACCCCGATTTTATAGCTACTATTGCATAGGGCAATTGATTGTAATGTTTGAATCAATGTGATGAATAAAACAATGATGTTCTTGTTATCAATAATGGTGTTCTGTTTAAACGATGGTTTCATTTGATTATTACTTCTATTGATTTAATTCATGATTAAATGTTGCATATAAGTTATGGAATAATGTTATTCTAACTTTTTATGATGTTTTATGCAAACTGCTTTGTTATGAGCATATGACTGCCGATGTCATGTCATGGCGTGCAGGTTTGAAGACTGTTCCTCCAGACAGAGGAGAGACATCATTCGGGGAGGAACTTGGTCGGGTAAACAGTAACAATTACCAAATTGAGCATACACACATATACTATAGATTGAGTAAGCCAAGTCTGTTTGTCGAGATAACGGTAAGTCATCCATAGGCTTGTTTATTGACATAAGGGTACTGAATTCACTTCTTTATGCTTTAGGGAATGTGATTGTTTAAACGTCAGACTTGCTATACCATGAACCAAGTATGAATGATGTGAATGTTATGTGTTAATGATTGAATGGGAACGCACGTACATCTATACATTGTGAACACGTATTTATATGTACAGACATATCAATCCATGTGTACGTTAAGCAGACGGATATGCTCATACACATGTGTCGACATGTATGTATGCATACATACGTATACATAGATGTATATATGTACACATTCCGCTTGATATCTGTAGTGAAAATAATATTTAATAATATTGCCTAGCAAAATTACATAAATATTTATGTATTAATGTATATATTAACAATGTGATTATATTTATGGATATATATATACATAAATACATAAATACCTATGTAAATGTATTATATATTTATATATTTAAATATATGTATTAATATTAAGGTAATATTTACATATATATAAATATATATATATATATATACATCACGATGTAATGTCGGAAAATATATATATTTATATATTTAAAATATTACACTTAATTGAAATATATGTGATAAAATATATAAATGAATAATATTGAAATGTGAATTATATAAATTTAAATGACACATAAAAATATTTAATAGAATAGAAATTGAACACAAAGGATTTAAATCCTTTAACAATAGTGAAATATTTCGATTTTGATCTCATTATGGTAATCGAGCCTTTTATTTTAGATAATCAAATCAAAGTAAAGTCGAAATTTTTATAGAAGAATATTTGAATAGAAGAATATACGTTTTTTTAAAAAAGTTAATTAAAAATAAAATGAAGAAAACTCATGGAAGAGTCGCACGCTCAAAAGAAAACGCGTCTGGTTCGCGTGTAAGCTGCGACCTGGTCTAGAGAATAACCCGAAATGCTGATCTCATGGCCCGAATGGCGATGTGGGATCATATGAAACTTGACCTTTTCGTTTGGAAACGAACTTCCTGATTTATTGCAACAAAATAACCTAAAAACTGAAAATGCCTTGAGCTGTCAAATCCGCCATGTGAGTTGAAAAATTCTTAATTCGCTGGCTTTAAAGGAAGTCGATTCACCTCCTTTTTGATGATTAACAGTTTAGAAACTTGCCAAGTATCATTTTGACTAATTCTTGAGACATATTGTCAATCCGCATGCCTTCTGAAGTGGAAACTGTTGCAATTCGGGCATATATATATACACGCCCATCCATTCATTAAAGGTACACACATTGGGCAAACTGAGTTTAGTAATTTTATTCCATATCCATTTCATTGTATTGCTTGAGTTTCCTGCATTGCTAAGTTTGACAATTACAGTGAATTATTACCAGCAATTACCAGCCACAGTGAATTAAATCATTTTGAGTTCAGAGTGTGGTTTTTGTGAATTATAGCTGAGTAGGAATTTAGAGTTGAGTTGATCATTTGTGAGAGAATTGAGTTCATCTTTAGTGAGTGAGTTTAAATCTGCTAAGAGAGCTTCTGTTGTGAGAACATTTATCTTATTTGAGAGCAAATTTTAGAGTGTTTATCTTGTGTTGAGTGAGTCTAATTCCACTAAGAGTAATTCAGTTTAGCATTCTTTAAAACTGAGAATAGCGGATTGAAAATTATCAGTAGTTGTGTTAAGAGATTATCAACAGAGTTAGCTGGAAGTTCTTTGGCTGGAGGCTAAAGGAGTAGTAGCCCCACACTTGATCAACACCTTTGGAAAGTTCTTGTCAGGCATGTTATATCTACTGCTTTTCATAAAACTGTTATTCTTCTTTTATTTAGAAAAGATTACAAGTAAGAGTCCGCTTTCATTGAAAAACAATAGGGAATGAAGATAGTACTATATGGTATACTTGGAAAGAATTTTATAAAAGAATTACTTTAATTATAGTGTTGCTGAGGAGTCACTAAACAAGGAGATAATTTTGTGAAATAGGAATAGATTTTTGCATGTACTATACTATTAGCTCTTGCATTCAAAAATGTATGGTTTATGTTAGAATTTGTTGATGCATTGAGGAATAAATGGCTTTATTTGTATTATCTCCACATAAGGAGAATATGACTGAATTAGATACTAAGTACTAGGGTGGGTTTGTAAAGCATCATGAAAATATAAACATTCCACAGCTTTAGTTAATAGGTTAACTCGACAAAGCTTGTGTAACTCCTAGGAATATTTGGTTTCCGGTATAGGAGATGGATTATATAGTTACATGTTATGCTATTCATTCCTAGTAGGATAGTATGGTTGTAGGATGTCTAGGGTGACGGATTCACCCATCGAAGGACAAAACCTATGCGTAGAGTAAGGAAGCCTCAAGTCAAATCGGCCCTGAGTAGTGTTTATGATAGATAACCTTCATTCGAAGTACTGAATGAGAATACTTTGGCCAAAGTAGTGAAAGGTACGACATCCACCTAGAAGTGAGATAGTTGAGACTACATTGTCAGTTCATTGTGATCCGAATACTAGTTCGAGATTGTGAAATAGCAAGGTTCTAGTTGTGTAGGACACAACACTATGCTCAGTTGGTAATCATTAAAGGATACCCTACCAATCTCTTCTTTGAAGGGAGGGCCATCTATCTAACGATAGGTGTGCGGGGGACCGCATTATAAGTCCGTGGTTGGCGGAAAAGTGCCTGAGTGATGTTTCTCCTCCACAGCAGGCGGCCGATGTACCAAGATTTGAAAGGACGAACTCCTAGACCTTCTAACTTCTATTTGTGCAAAAGCTTACGAGCTATGTATGTAACTGTATTACTTTTTAACTCTGATTTATGTTTGCAATGAAAATGAAATTCATGAGGAAACATATTGTAACTTGTACGTGTTTATCAATAAAGAAAGGAAGAAATTTTATTGTATTATCTTTGTTACTTGTTACCTTTACATGTTTAAAGTGAGAATTGAAAATTTTTAATTTATGCGAAATTCAGGTCGTTACACCTCGGCCAAAAATCCACGAGATTCCTTAAAATCCCTGGTTAGCCTTCGGAACCAAGGAGAAATAGGCTAACGACAACATCAGACAATGCGAGCTAGAAAAGGGGACATTACACATGACCCAATTATAGGATCTTTGTCATACCAAACTCACATTTGGATGCCTTAGCATATAGGGACTATGCCTCCATGATACCCAACACCTCGTCCAAATGTCTCAAGTGCTCCTCCCATGTCTTGTTCTATATGAGTATATCAAAAAAGAATACTAGAAGGAACTTCCATAGTTGTTTGTTGAAGATATGGTTCATGTAGGATAGGAAAGTGGCAGGAGCTTTGATCAACCCAAATGGCATGACCAAGAACTCGTAGTTCCCGCAATGACACCTAAATGCAGTCTTATGTATATCCTACTCCCTAGCTTTGATCTAATGATACCTCGATTGAAGATCAATCTTCAAGAAGTAAACTGCCCCATGCAACTCATCTAATAGCTAATTGATCCTTGGGATATGATATTTGTTTTTGATGGTCTTCTTGTTTAGGACATGATAGTCAATATACATCCTCATGGTTTCGTCCTTCTTCCTCACCAAGACAACTAAGGAAGCGAAGGGACTAGAACTAGGCCTGATGTGCCCAATGTCTAATAACTCTTTAATGGCCTTTTCCATTTCTTCCTTGAACTTCTTTGGGTGCCTGTAAGGAGTAGTGATAACCGGTTTCACTCCCTCCTCTAACTCAATGTTGTGCTCAAAACCTCTATCTGGAGGTCTCCCTGGAGTAATCTCACTGAATACCAAATTATGTTTATCCAATACTGTTTGAATGTCTACATGGTATGGCTCACTGCTATTTGAAGATACCTTAGACATAATCAGACACTCTATTGCCCATACTACATCTCCATGCATGAATATGCTCTCCATCCTCTTAGTTGGTACGATCTTGTGAGCACCATTAGCCATACCCCTCAAAACAAACTTCTTGCCATCTGATTTGAATTTCAGCTCCATCGTTTGGAAATTCTGAGAGTATTTCCCTAAGGAATGAAGCCACTAAATACCCAAAATGGCATTAGTGTCTCCTAAGTCAACTTCATAGAACTCATCTGTCACCGTGTAGTTTCCCAAAGTGATATCTAGTTGTGGAACTCTCTGAGTGCATGCCATACTAAAACCATTTGCTACCATCACATTGAATCCCTCAAATTTTTCTGTAGGGATTCCTCTCTTAGCTACCAGAGCTAAGTCTATGAAATTGTGGGTTGCCCCACTATCAACCAAGACTATAACTCGCTGCCCTTGTAAGACTCCATGCACTTTGAAAGAGTAGCAATGGTTCCACCCTTTACCTCCTTAAGTGAGTACTCACCATCTCTCACCTGCTCATAATCCAAGCCATTCTGCTCACTGCCTTGTACCTGTTCGGCTTCTTCCTCTTTATTGTCAAAAAGCACCTCTATGTAATGGACCTGTTGATGTGTTTTTCGTGACCGCACCAACGCAGAATAAAGTTGCCAACGGCTACCCTATCCTCTCTTGATCAAAGTATTCCGCATGCTAAGATTGCAAGAAAGTTCATGCGTTCAACTCCAAGGTTCCTTCAGTGCGAATAGGCTCAGTTTGGCTCGATGTGATTTGCTGGTATTTCAAGGGGACTTACAGAATTGTTCGGCAGCGGAGAAAGGAATTCAAATACTCGAAAGATTTAACTATGAAGTGCGGGTTTCCTATTCTAACCAGAAAGTACTGAATTTAAATGGGGTAGGGTCTAAGAAATTCATATGCTACTCTAAATGCAGGATATGTGGAGCTTCACTTCAATAGACTTCAACCGGATTTCACCTAGCCTCCGTCGGACAGCCTCAGCAAAATCGGTGCAATCTTCAAGGGAAATAGCAAAAGATGTTCAAATTATGACTTAACATGCATACACCATCACAACGACGCATATAAGCATATAAATCACAACCGAAGTTAAACTCAAGATAATGTCCAGTTGACCACGCAAGGCGGACTTATCATCAACAAGCCGCTAGTGGTATGGAATAAAGCGAAGCTATCTCAATAAAACACCACACACCAAAGTAAGCTACTTGCATGAACTAAGCTACTTGGATACGAAAGGAAGAAGAAACCTTGCTAGCATTTCATGACAAGACGAATTCCATCATCAATGAAAAGATCTATTATCATAAAATGTGTTACACAACAATCTCTTCAAAAGTTTTCAAAGGGAAAACTTTCTCTCTTCTCCAAATTATGCAAAATGCTCTACAATACTAAGCTACTTCTAAGTTGTCCCTCTACTCTATGTCTATTCTAATCTTCTCTACTGTCTACTATCTACTTCTAATGAATTACAAATGAGGGGGACTCCCCCTTTATATAGCTAGCCAAGTCCCAAAAGACGGCTAGGGTTACAATCAATAGAGTGGCCAGAATCGTGCCACCTCAACCCTAAATAATATTGCCCTAAACCGCCACAGAGGAGAGAGGGGTAATAAATGCGCCATAATGTCCACCATCATCCTTCTAGAAGATTCCGTTTGTAGCATGCGTTCACACTGTTCTCGATCTTCTTTCTTGGCGTTGTTCTTTGATTTCTTCCACTTGAGGGCTTCTTTCATCTTCGTCACTTCGAGTTATACTAAGTCTTAACACTTAGCCATTTTCTTGCAAATTTTCCTCCTTCGAGATTGAAACTCATCTTCATCGTGCTTCCACTTCAAGTCATCGTGCTCTGGCCTCAACATTTCTCCTGCAAAACAAGCAAGGAGAGAAGCATTAGAACACTTCACAATATAAACTCAACTTACTTACCTGATCCTCACGCTCCAACTTTCAAGCGTTCATCGCCAACTTTGCGTTCAAGTTCATGCCTTAGACAAACTTCATCTTTGAGAAATTCATTTCACCTGCTGGAGCTCTGATAACCTCGATTTTATTCATTTCCGGCTCTGGAAGACTATCCTCACGAAGGATTGAAGCAAATTCACCTAGGCGGTTTCTTTCAAATTCATCGTCTGGAGGATCTTTACCTTGAAAACCACTTTCTTCATTTTTGCCTTAGAAAATTTTCAAATTTCCCTTAGGAAATACATCAACCTGGTGCCCACTTAAAATCTTCATCCCAAAATTCTCGACAAGCTGTGGAAGACCTTGAAATCAACTCCTCATCGATAATCTTCGATACCCAGAAGAAAATTTTCTCCAGAACGCATCGAACCCATGGGTGCACAACGAACGGGTTCATTTTATTTCTCTGAATTTTGAACCTTAGAAAATTATTCTTTCAACAAATTTGTCCTCGTTCTTCGATCCCCTCTGAGAATCTTGCTCTGACTTGGAAATTTTTTATCAATCTTGTGGAGCTGACGTTCACTGACTTCACCTCAGGCGACTCATCTGTGCTTCAAGAAAAATCCCATCACCTCTCCAGACTTAAGCATTTTTCTAAGGGGAAAAATATTTTGTGCCTTAGAAATTTTTGAATCACTTCGAAAATTTTGCCTTAGAAAATTTTATTCAACTCAATCAACTTTGCCTGTGAAAATATCAACTTCACTTAGAAATTTTTTCTTTGAAGGTGCACCACACTTAATTTATTTTTCGTCTGGCAATTTCAACGCCTAGGCATGCATTATTCATCTTTTGTATTTTATTCTCCATAAAATTTTCAACGCCCTAGCCATCATTTTCAATACCTTTAACAGATATCACCTCAGGCGCAAGTAGCACTCGGAGAAAAATAAAATAAAAGCGCCTAGCATTTTGTTTCATACTCCACACGTCTTGGAACTTTTTCTAACACCTTATAACTCCCATCATCCTTGGCGCCCAGCACTTGATGGAGGAAAAATTTAAAAAAAATAAAAATAAAAAAATAACGCCCAATATTCATCACTTTTCACCACGCCTAGCAAAAATCTTCAAACACTCTCCACTTTAGGCGCATTTTGTGGATGAAGGAGGATAACGCCTAGTATTTACCAAGCATTGACCACGCCTTGAGGCATTTTCAACCACACTTCACTTTACTTACCACCACCACTTACTTTTTACACCTCAACATGGGCGCATTTCAGCTTAGCAAGAGGATAACTCATCGTATTCAAATTTTTGTCTTGACTTGGGCTAGTTTGGGCGCATTTAGGAGGGTGAGGAGGACGAGTTTCTTTGACTTGTTGACCCTCTTCCAACTTTGGCGCATTTTCATGTAGGTGGAGGATGAAACTTCTCAAATGTCTTTATGTGACTTTTCAGCTTCCATTTTTTTGTCTTCACTTGCATGCATTTGGGCGCATTTTGGAGGGTGAGGCGGATTTCCATGCCTTAGAAACTTTTTCAACTTTTCCTTCTTCCTTCTTGGGCGCATTTTAGCCTGGCAGCAGGATGAAAATCGTTGACTTTCGTTTGACTTTCCTGCCTTGGGCGCATTTTGCCCTGTGTGAAGGATGAACTCACATTTTCAAAAAATTTCTACGCCTCTAGCTGAGATGGGCGCATTTCCCTATGCCTGCTGGATGAAGTTCCAGACTTAGACAAATTTTCATCATCCTTCGCCAGTATCGTGCCCTGCTATTTATAGTAAGTTCTCTGAATTTGCGCCCAAGCTCTGGATCAACCTGGAAATTTTGAACGTAGCATCCCTCACAACTTTATCAATCTGTCGACACTGCCACTTTTAGTCACCCTGCTATTTATAGCCTGTTTTGAAGGTGGCTTACTATAAATAGTAAGCTCATGTTTCTGATAGCTCCCAAGCTCTGATCGAGTTGAAATTTGAATGAGGCGATCTCACGCGGATCTTCGCTGTCGACACGGATGCATGCGCCTGATTTACTATTTTTAGCCAGTTTCCAAATTGACTTACTATAAATAGTAAGTGCTCCGTTTGACTTGAAATTTTATCAGCAGATAGCTTGAAGAACGCTGATCGCGGTGGTTTACACCGATTTCAAGATTTTGACTTTTGGTTTATTTTAGGCTCCCTGGTTGAAACTCCTAATTTGCATTGCATGCGTATAAAAGATTCCGTTTGACTCTGCTTTTTGTGGCACGATCAGCTCGTGACCAATCAGCTGAGGCATTGTTACACACCGCTAAAAATAGCAGTTCCTTACTGAGGAGATCTCCATTTGCATGTCACACCATCGCTGGCTCTCGAAAAATCAGAATTACTCCATGCAAAAGAAACCTCGACATGCAAACCCTAAAATAGCCTCCAAGGTGAATCAGTGGTCGCTCTGCCTTGCATGTTATACCATCACAAGGTCTCAAAACCTGTGGGAATATCCGCATGCAAAGAAAATCTTCAGATCTGACCCCAAATTCGTGCGGCCATCGCTAAAAAATAGTAAGTCGTCTGTTTTTGCTCAAATTTGGCATGCAAGCAATCTGATATACTCTGAATGCAGTGTGATGATCGGAATCTCGAAATAGCTGACAAATTGCCCTGAATTTCACACTTACTAAAAATAGTAAGTACCTTGGAATCTGATGAAAGTTGGCTGGAAACCCGCTGGAAGCATACTGATAACAATGTTAGTCTTTTATTTCAATTTACTCACCCTACTCGACCTCGGACTGACCAGGAAAATGGAAACCCTAATTTTCAGACTTGGTCAGTTTCGCGTTTAAACTCAAAGACGGGCACAACCCCCGAAAGGCAGACAGTAGAAAAGAGAGACAACGACAAAACAAACGAAAAGCAAAGCCAAAATTAGGGGGTCCCCATTTGCAATGGGGCGATGTGTGAAAAACGTCACAACAGGACCTTACCCTATCCCATACACCTATGACTTGGTACCCAAGGCTCCTTGCAGCTGAAACATAATTTCTTTCTCCTTAGTTCATTGCGAGCCTCATCATCCAATCTTTTTGTCTTAGGCCACTCCTTCTGGAAAGGTTTCTTGTCTTTATCCTTATTTTGTGGAAATCCCTTTGACTGAAATTTGTGCTTTGAGGTAGAGGATTCCATGTCTCTTGCCTTCTTAATGGCCTCTTGAAGTGTAGATGGATTGAGGGCCTTTATCCACCCTCTCAATAGATTAGCTAGACCATACATAAACAACACTATCAGTCTCCTCTCTGAAATATTTGTCACTAGCACTGAAAGTCTCTGAAAATCTGCAATATAGGTGCCCACTGAATCCCACTACTTAAGCTAAGCTCACTCCTTAAAATGGAGTTCTGGATCCTTCTTATCAAACTTGTCAATCAACCTCTTCGTAAATTCTGCATAGGAATCAATCTGCTCATAGCCCAAGGTCCCCATTCTATGATGCCACCACTCGTGTGCACTCTCATCCAAATGTATTGTATCATACTTGATGGCCTCATCTTTCGGCATTGGGTTGAGTTGAAAGTAAGTGTCCAATTTTTGCACCCATGCCCTAGTTGTGGTTTTACCTGAACCATCATAATAGGGAATAGGCAACTTTCCCACCTTCCTCTGCAGGTCTTGATTGTGTGGTCTACCACCTCTGTTTGGGCTATGCCTCATCCTGAGGTCCATGTAATCACGGAAAGACATCTCAGCTTGGAATTCCATGCCTGAATTCCTCCAATCTTGTAGGATCTGATCTTGTAGCTCTTGTTGTGTTAGTTCATGCTCAACTTGAGGAGTGATTCTAGGAGGGAAATTTGGCATCAAAGGTCTAGTGTTTGCTGATCTAGTTCTGTTACGTGGTCTTCGTCCTCCATTGTTCATTGAACCATCACCATTGCCATTATTTCTTTCATTCCCTTGTTCTCCACCTTGATTCCCACCATTGTTGTTATTAATGGTTTCCATGTGTTGTGTCATAAGGGCTGTCAATTGAGCTAAACTCTATTGTAGGTCACGCTGCCCCTTTGCAAGGTCATTGAACATGTCTCTAGTGCTTGGTTTTGCCCTCTCTCTTTCTCTGTCACCCATGTTTTCCTCCTCTTCTAATTCTGAATTAAATATATTCTCAGCTCCTCTCTGTCTTCTACTCCTGTAGATGATATACCCTATGTTTTCCAGATCCATGAAAATTTTTTACCATCAAAACCACACAGGCTGGCAGGTTCACAAGCTCTAATACTGCTGTGGTGACCAGACTAATGTTGGTACAGATTTTTGCACACTTTCTTCTAGGAATTTGTTTAAACAGTATGTTTATAAAATAGGCATGTGGTTTCAATTTTAGAAAATAATTGTTTAATGTATAGCATGAGTTTGGAAGTGGTTTTCATGTTCAGAAAAATAAAGAATTTGCAGAGTACTAACAATAATTTATATCCTTCAAACACACATATTTCCCATTGAGACAACATAATTTCACACTACTCATATATTTGATATAAACAGACCAATAATCTGACCTGGAGTGTATTGAAACAACAGATTGAACATAGATAATGACACCCAACAGGTTATTTCATTCAATATATAGAGGTTACAACACTCTTTATGGTGACTATTCTCAGGCA
Source organism: Sequoia sempervirens (assembly GCA_007258455.2). Taxonomy (NCBI): domain Eukaryota; kingdom Viridiplantae; phylum Streptophyta; class Pinopsida; order Cupressales; family Cupressaceae; genus Sequoia; species Sequoia sempervirens. The sequence continues at coordinate 30,237 of VDFB02179595.1, forward strand.
AATAGACAATAGCCAGGATAAACTGCAGTATGATGGTATCCTTGAATAGCACCTATGATATTTCTTATTTCTCACACCTACATAAACTACAAAAATATTAACCTATTTGTTGCTGTATACCAGATCCAGAGCTGTACAGAAATGTATGGATAGCTAATTGGGATATCCGACAATCAACAATAACTCCTCACATGCATAAAAAAATGTGAATATACTCATCCAGCCCTAGAAATGCCACTACTTGCATAGGAAGGGGCTTGACCAAGAATGAACCCTATGATCAACCTCACACAGTGTCACAATCACAGCGAGCTGTTGGACATAAATGACCAGCTGTAATCATTGTAGCGAAGTACGAAATCACTGTAGCGATACAGAATCACTTTAGCAGAGTACACAAATCACTATAGTAGGTATGAAATCATTGTAGTAGGTACAAAATCACTGTAGCAATTATGAAATCGTTGTAGCAGGCCTCAAACATGCTAAAATCTTCCATATTTTCACTCCAAAACTTAGAAACTTGACTTGTTATAAGATTTCTCGAATTTCGATGAATCTCCAATAAACTTTTGTGAGAAATCTGTATGATATCTCCAACACTGGCTAGGGTAGATAATTTCACTACCGAATCTAGCAATCCCGTGGGTTTTCATCTGAGGGTTTCCAGCTCCAATGAAGCTCTCCAAATTTCGTAATAGCCAGCATAAAATTCAAATGAGCTCTCTTTTTCACTTTTATTTCTTTTTGAAAGAAACTTCTCGAAACCCCATTTAATATTTCCCGCTTAAATAAACATTAAACTCCTTTTTATAAAGTGACTTTATAAAGTACCCTTTTAAAATTTCCTTAATGCCACTTTATAACATCACTTTAATTTAATTATTTAATATTACCTTTTTAAGTGTACTTTTTGCCAAGCAATATCAAACAATTAAATTAATTAATTCCCTTAGTCCCAACTATAGCCTACGGGAATTAAATAGGCTAATAAGTCCTCCTAGAGTGATCATGCAGAAAAGGACATTACATAACCAAACTCCAATCCCCCCACTTTTTTTTTTGTCTTTGTCTATAGTTATTGCAAATTGCAAAAAGGGATTTTAGGATTGAATGGGCCCTTTGCATAAGGTTTCAAGAGATCAAAATTCCATTCAAATGGGTTATTTGAACCCATATTACTTACAACACTCCCACACCCAAAATAATCCTAGTACTTCTATGGCCTCTTTGTTGAATCTCAACTTTGTCACTTTCACTACCCTCATTGCTGGTCATATTGTTTTTTTTTTTGAAAACACAGTTGCAAGTGCAAACATAAAACAAACACACAAAAAAACTCCCTAAGTGTTAAAAAATTTAAAACAAAATAAAACAATTTAAAAAGACTTACAAATGAACAATGAATAGTAAACTTGTCTCAAATGATGCAGTTTTGATGCTTTCATCCTCTTCTTAGTATTTGTCTCTTTTTTGTCTTCTCACAAAATGCAAAATGGCAAATGGAAAAATGAGAGTTTTTTCCTTTAGATGTTGGTGTCTTTGTTTTAAGTTCCTTTTTCTAAAATTTTGTGTTTTAAAAAAATATATATTGAGATTTTTTAAGGCTAGGGGATGGCTGTGAGGATTTTTCATACCCATTCCCACATCCTAGAGACATCTCCAATTCAAATATGGGTGGAAATTCTTAGATATGTGACCTCAAGGAACATAAATTGAAAACAATCACTCAAACACAAGGATTTTCTTTTTGTTTTTCTTACTTAAGGTCACACGAGGCACAAAATCATAGGATATATAGAAGTTGCAATCCTTCTTTGAGGTATCTAAGACTTGTAAGACATTATTTGATTAGTCCATTGCAACTAAAAATTAAAAACAATCACTACTCACACAAACACAATGATTTTCTTTTTCTTTTTGTTACTTTAGATCACATGAGGTGCAAAAGCAGAGGATACACAAAACATGTAATCCTATTCAACATTTTTTAATATTTAGTAATAATGAAAATTAAAAAAAGCTTCATGAATGATTTTTGTTTAGTTTGAACTTTCAATTAAAAACTTGAAAATGGGAAGATGAATGATCAAATGGAATTGGGAACATACCTCAAGAAGTTGGTGTTGGTTCTCTTCCTCTTCCTCTTCCTCTTCTATTTCTTATCTTTTCATCTCCTCTATTGCCCTTCTGTTTTGTTGATTAGAAAATAGCACACGCTGGGGAGTTTATAGGATTTTTAGATTGGAGAGCCTTGGTAGGCCCATTTTTAGGCTAGGTTTATCCCTATCTTATTGCACCAAGGGCATCCCTGTTTTAGGGCTTGCCATAGAAATCTTGAGGACACTTCCCAAAGGTACGCTATTTTAAAACAATGGTGGCTCTACTCTCACTATTCTAGGTGGATAGGTGAAACAAAGCCACTTTCCATTATTAATAGGACATTCACAATCCAAGTTGAATGCAAATTATTTTAGAATGAATTTTCATTTATGACTATTGGTTGAATAAATTGCGAAAATAACATCTTCCACGAAATATATCACAATTAGTGTTTCTCTAAGTTTTTGGGAAGGAGGGATGGGTTTCTAGGGAGAACAAAAAAATTCCAAAATTTTGAGGACAATGGGGGGACAATTAGACATACACACACACACCATAATTTTCACAAAATGTACAAAATTAAAATTATATATACAAAATGGAGAGCGTAGTGCAACAATTTATCAATGATAACTATAAGTTTAAAGAATTAAACAATGCCAATTATTGAAATACATCAAAATAAATGATTTGAATATCAATTATCATAGTGGCTGAAAATTAGAATCCATTACAAATAAGCTGAAAGTTTAAAGTAAAACAAGAGTCAAAATCACACCATATTATATTTTTGTGAACCTGAGATGGAGCGGACGTTGAAGCGGAGGACGAAAAGGCAGGAAAGGGCGCCTTGGAAGGGTTTCAAAATCTGAGAGTGCTGCAGGTGAAGATGGAGAGGACGATGGTGAAGAAGCTGATGAAGATGGGGGTGTTGAGCCGGCTTCGCTTCTCGGGTTGGTTCAGTTGCTTGCTCTGTGGGGTGTTTTTGCCCTGCTCGACTTGGTGGTTTTGGCATTGGACGGTGGTGATGGGGACATAGTTTTTCTGTTTCTCCTTCGCCTTTCCTCTGGCTTGGTGGTCTTTGCTGAAGCATTGGATGTGATGGAGACGTTGGCTGTGCTTTTGCTTGATTTACCCTTTGAGGCCAGTTTTTTGGGTCTCCATTTCCTTGCGTTTGCAGATGAGAATGTTGGGTCTCTGAATTTTTTGGAGCAGATTGAGGGTCCCAGCCTTCTGTATCCGATTCCTTTTTGTTTCTGGAGAGCTTTTAGAGGGTTGCGATAATGGATCTGTTCTCTCCGAAATCTTTGGTTTCTTTTTTTCGTAGGACTGGAGGCTTCCACGTCTCTAAGTTTTGGGGTCTTTTGTTGACCTCGTATCCCGTTTGGCCCATAAAGTATATGTTAATGCGGGGTTCTGGCTGTTGTTCTCTCAAGTTTCTTATGGGTGCCTCTTTGGTCACCATTGTTTTGTTCATCTTGTAGGCTGAGTTTCTTTCAAATTCCTATCTATCTACCCAGATTTTTTTGTTGTTTTGTTTGCTGTATGCTCCCTTGCCCTATTTTCTCAGGGTTGGAGCTCTCGGGTCCTCTTCTCAGAGGGTGTTGGTTATTGGTTGGTGCCCCTTTTGGTTCTCAAAGCTCTTGTTTCTTGAGGGGCTGTTCTGTTTTGGCTTTTAGCTGAGTTGCAGCTTGTTTTGATCCTTGTCTGGGTTGTTACCTGAATGTGCTATTCTGGTTGGGTGGCCTTCAAGCTTTCATCCTAGATCCCAAATGTAGATTGTTCCTTTGGACGTGCTTTTTTCTTGTGGTATGTTTTGCTGGTGGAAGTATTGCTTTCCTCATTTTTCAAGTTCTTACTGAAAACCCAGATGAGTTTAAAACTAAAAGTTGTTCAGGTGGATCTATGGCTATTATTTGGGACTCTTTTCTTGGTCCACAGTATGGTCTTGGTGCAGAGTTTTCCGAAGGATGTTACGGTCGCTTGTTTGGCTACTGTATTGGATTTCTTCCCAGATTCTATGGAGGTGGATTCCTCTCATTTAGTGGTGGAGATGAAGGGTGAAGGTTTCTGGTCTCCTCAGTTGCTGATCCTATCGAGGTGGATGCTTCTCCTATGGAGGTGGAGGTTGAGGGTGCTGGAGATTTCAGGCTGCGGTGGATTAGCTGGTCGTGACATCCTCTCCTATAGAGGGAATCTCGCTCCTCTTGAGGTGGAGATTGAGTCGGTTTCCTGCTACCCAGTGAGATTGTGCTGTAGGGAAGTTGATTTCTTGTAGATTTCTGCTGTGTTTCCCAAAGCCCCTTTTGAGGTGGGGTGTCTAAACTTATTGGATTTGCTGAGAAGCAAGGTCTTGCTGGTGTTTTACACCACTTTGTTCATTGTTTTTTTGGGCTCAAATTTGGATGATATGAGCAGCTGGTTTATTGACACTGGCTGATTCAGGATGTGCTCAAGTTTACTAGGTTTTTCCCATCCTGATAAAACATCCTGATAAAACTTGTTGATGAGTGGTTGTTTTTCCCATAATGAAAAACAATACACCTAAAAATGACGAAAACAATCAAAAAGATCATGATCTTGCCCTATCAATGATATTTTGCATGAACATCCTCACATTTTTACAAACAAAAAGGTGCCAATTACCTAATTTCTCCCCTCGACCTTGTTGGGGGCATTTCTCATAGACCCCCATGAAGGGCGTTGCCTCTCAACCCCATTAGAGTCTCTGCTCCAAAACTCGAACTAGTTATTTGGATCTTTTGTCAAATAATAAATTTATTACAATGAAGGGGTTTGGGAGTGGAGATCAAAATCGACAACTTAGAGTCTTAGAAAATTATCTTTAATATTTATCACTATCATAATATCATTGTTCAATGATGAAGTATCATACTATCAGTATCAAAGATTCAAATGTCATTATTATTATAAAATACAATACAACCTCCAGCTTCACACAAGAAAGGTAGATGACAAATTAGAGGGGGTTTGGGAGTGGAGACCAAAATTGACAACTTAGAGTCTTAGACAATTATCTTTAATATTTATCACTATCATAATATCATTGATCAATGATGAAGTATCATACTATTAGTATCAAAGATTCAAATGTCATTATTATTATATACAATACAACCTTTAGCTTCACACAAGAAACGTAGAGGACAAATTAGAGGTAATTGATTTGGATAGCATTGATCCTTATAGTGATTGGACAAGGCAAGATGAAGAGGACCCATTGTTTATTGCAGACGAGATTCTTGATTTTGAGAGGTAGGCAGTAGAGGATGTGACTATAGAAAAAGGAGCTACTAGATTGTCATTGGATGATAGTGATGAGGCAAAGGTGTCATTGCCATCTAATAGTAAAATGGTGGTTGAGTCGGAGCCACAAACGTAGCCTTCAATGCTGAGCGAGGAGCTGCAATGGAGTGCAAGGATTAGAACCTCTCCCCAAGTTTTCATTAGATCAGGGAAGAGGAAGATATAAAATGTTGTAATATGAAATTTATGAATTATGGTGATGATTTTCAAAGGCAATCATCATAAATTCATAATAGTTGCTTGCTAACTATTGTATCGGGATTCCACATGATGATGCGATTTTGTACTCAATTTGTATTCAAATGAATCAGATTTAATAGAAAACACTTTTGTACTTATTTGTGGACTCATTAGATACATTTTGTCATTAAATTTTGTAAAAGAAAGTGTTTTTAAAGAAATTTAAGCAATTTTTTAAGTTCTCGAGTTTTTGCCAACTCTTTGCCGAGTCGCAAATTTTGGATCTGCTGAGTTAGAGTCTGCCAACTGTGATTTGATCATCTTAGCCCTCTCCTCAAGTGTGAGTTTTCCGCAGGGTCCAACCCTTCTACCAAGTGTATGTAAAAAGTGTGCAATAACCCTTGCCCTCTCCTCAAGTAAAAATTTGCAAGTTCGGAAGGTTTGAAAAACTTCGACATGACGTATGTAAGTTTGTAGCAGCAATATTGAAGGTTTGGAAAAAAAAAAATGAAAACTTGAAAGCATTTGTGAGTACTTGAAATTTCAAAACAAAAACAAAATGAATAAAAAAATGAAAAAAACCACAAGGATATGTTATTTACCTTCCTCCATTTTCTTTCACCTCTCTTCAGTTGTTAGTTTGTTCAATTTTTTCTTGTTTGTAAAATCTAAAAATTGAAAATGCAATTATAAACAATAAAATGTTAGTGGGCTAGGGAAAATAGAGGTAAATAATATAAATTTTATGTTGGGGGGGCCTTGTGGCCCCCCCACAAATGTTCAGGGTTCTCAAAATTTTCAAAAAATGAGCCTTTTATGTGTCTAAGACTTTAAGTTAGATATACATGAGACATCATTGGGACGTTAGGATGTCATAGGACATCCCCATTTAAGGGACAATCCCAAGAGATGTACCCATGTTGAGGGGCATTCCTAGGGCATCCCTAGAAAACATTAAGAAAAGGAGAAAGGGTGGTGACGACCTGTCCCTATCTCTCTATCCGCAAAATTTCCTTGGGCTGGGAAATAGCTTAAAACCCCTAGGGACATGTCCCTAGTAACACTGATTACAAAAAAGCAAGTTGTGAAGCACTTCAAAAAAAATTACACTTGTAATTTGGGCCACAAACTTTTAAAAAGAATACTACTTCACTCATTTTTATCCAAACTAATATGCCCATGTGATTCCCTTTGACGAGTCTAATTTAGCTCATCAAAATAAATTTTGAGTCTGACTCCCAAATTTTATGTTTTCTTTTGGCAAATAGGGACCAAATGTGCAACAAAGAAGAATGCTAAACCATTTGTTGTCAATATTAGGGTATCTGAATGGACCCACCAGAAGTGAGCCGTGCTCTAACACTCAAGGTATCATTATCTTACTAGATGACAACCATGAAGAAAGAAGATGCATGCATGGTAAGAAGTATATTTTAGGAAGGTAAAAATGAATCTAATTTCATACCTGTAGATGTTAGTATTTGTTTTGTTATTTTAAGTGGATAAATTTTTATAAATCATTATCTAAAGCCATTAGGTCCTTTGAACATCTAGGTCTGCTTGAAGCAAACAGGTTGCTGCTCTTGGCATTGCTTCTATGACAATTTTTATGAATTTATTTTGTCTCAAAGGTTGAACTTAAACTGCATTGCTTCTTTAAATGTTGTGCTGCACATCCACAAACTTTCAACTAAATTACCATCTGGAATATTTGGTTTATATTAGACCCCTTTAACCTCCCGTGTAATAAAAGCATTGGATTTGGTTATAGTTGAAAGGAAAAGGTTAGTACTCTTTAACATTTCTGACTATGTTAATGGATTAATTTAATCTTAAAAGACCAACCATTAACTGCATCTCTTTTTCAAGCACAGTTCTGCACAACTAAAGATTCACATGGATGCATTATTACCTGATTCAGTTCACTGAATTCACCCGTTCAAAGTAAGAAGTAAGAACACATTAGGCACTGAAGAACCAACTAACACAATTTAGAAAAAGCAAATTAAATACAGTATTTTAAATTTTTTTGTCTTAATATTTTTTTATGCTGCCTCTACCATTTTGCAAACTCACCTTTAACAAAGGCTGTCCCTCATCTGACTTATGTTTCAACAATTTCAGAGTTTTCAAAAGCCAAGCTGCCAAAGAATCTGACCTCTTTTGCAATGCAGTCTGTCCCATTATTTCTAAATGTTCTAGACCAAATGCCAGGGCTGCAAAGGTAAGGAGGCTGATGCTATCATCTTCTGATACAACATGGAAACTTCTACCCTGTTCTGGAGAAGCCATCAACTTCAAGCTATATGAAGACTTTGCTTTTATTATGGAGTAAAATTTCCTCTTGACAAGCAAAAAACCAGTGCCTGAAGGATATCCAAGCATATGATGGAAAGAACCAACAACAAATTCAGGTTGGTATAGTGACAGGTCTAAGCTTCCCAAAGGCAAGTAGGTACAGACATCCAATAGAACCTCCCATCCATTCTGCTGTGCCTCAACAATCCAGTTTAATGAATGTCGCACCCCTGATAAGCATGACTGTGCAGGGTAGATAAAAAGTCCAGTACCTCCACTATTCCATTCTCGCTTCTTCAGAAGTCTACGCAACTCTGGACCATGCATACACAAGTCTAGCTCACCAACAGGGGACATTGCTATTCTTGCACCCTTCTGAGCTGCTGTTTGTACTGAATGCTTCACAGAAACATGATTGTCTTGGCAAACTAACATAAAACTGCCCCTCTGAAAAGGGTATAAGTCACCAAAAACTCGAAATCCTGCTGTTGCCCCATTTGTAAATATTATGGAGTAATCCTCTTTGCTTGCGTTCAAGAGGTGGAAAAGACGTTCTTGAGTGTTGTCAATATAATGTGTAAGCTGAGTGTGAGAGAAATCTGACATCGAGGCTGGCCCCAAGCAGGGCCCCTCTTCCAATAACATATGCATATGCCCCTCCACCTGAAAGCAACCATATAATAATAAGATATACAATCAACTTATTACAAACATTGTCCACATTCCCTCCTGGTAGTCCTAAAAACTGAATAGTAAATCAGAAGCTGTAATGATACTACAATAAAGATAACCCTTATTTAATGTTTTTGTTCTACAAGAGCAAGATTAAGCAATAATATATTATGCCAGTAACTACCGCAAGAAAAATATACTACTAAAAAAGAAGATATGTTTCCCTATGGTTGATTTCATTTGTTAAAACTAAAATCTTGCTTGCAAGGGACAACTGTTAACAGTTTGGTACTTGTATCCAAGGCAAAAACATAGGCAAATAATCATTTCATTAATGCAAACCACCAAGAAATATTGTAAAATGTTTTTGAATAAAGGGGTAAATAGGTTTTACAGGGATCCTAAAACCCAGTTATAGCGAAATGTCAGCAAAAAAACAACTAACCAAGAGCAAAAGAACAAATAAAACACAAAAGCAAAAGACACCACAAACCCGGGAGCAAGTTACAACTTCTTCAAGGTGTCAGTAGCCTCCAACTCCTCTCTAAAGAAATTTTCATGTGGATCAACAAAATCCAATAGTTCCTTCTCCTCAGTTCTTGCCTCCTTCTACTTGCTACCCTTGTCCATTTTAAAAAAAAGAAGGGGTAAACACTTTTGACCCGGAGCTATGAATTGGTGAGGTCACAAACGGGGGGACCTCATCCCCAAATTAAACATTCAACAATTACACCCGAATGGGGTTGAACCTTGATGGAAAGAACAACACCACAACAACTTAACCATCCTACTATGCCACTATTGGCTAAAACTACCCTTGTCCTTGTACTAGGTCCTACCTTGTCATTTTTGTCCACTTGAAGAGGAGAAATAGGAATCCTATCCATCTTCTTAAGTCTTTCACTCAATATCTTCATCCCCATTGCACTATTCTTAATAGTGCACTTGCTAATCTTTATTACTCTTTATTTTTTCCTTTATTTCCTACTCCAAACCAGACAATTTGGCACTGTGTTCTTCCCTCTCCCTTTTGTTGTTGTCTTCCATGTTATCCATTCTTCTCTCGTAATCCAAGTGCTTAGCCTCCAACTTACTAACTTTAGGAAGGTAATTCCAATTTTGGAAGATGAGCTTGTCATCCTTGTAAGAGACAAGGTGTCTCTCAACCTTGACTTCTGACGATAATGCAATGTTTTGTTGTTTGGTTGTATTTTGTGATTTTTTTGAGGTTTTTGCAATATATTAAAATGATGCGATTTTGCATAAAAAGATTCTAAAATGTATAGAAAAATAAAGAATACAAATTCTTGAGCAAATCGACTTCTAAACTGATTGCAATGATTTTTATTGGCTTTCTGAATGTTTACAACACTGGAATGATAACATGCAATAAAAAGGCAACACTAATTAATTCAAAAACCTGGTTTATTCACAGCCATGAAATAAATTGATGTAAAGCTCTAACTGCCTGTGAAACAATGATCTCTAGCCAAGTATGGACGCCAAATGCCTCCAGACTGATATGCGCCCCCAGTGGAAATAGAGATGACCAAAAAAGCAAGGCGACTGAGCTTCCAAGTTCACACGCCTAAATGATGAAGGATGCGGCCTGAGCTGAAATAAATGAAGTCGTACAGCTGAAAGGAAGATGCCTGTGATTTGATGAATGAAGCTAAAAATCGAACTCCCTTAAATTCAATACTTTCTCCTTCAAACCCTTACTGAATCTTTCTCTATAAGCACGAATATGACTTCTGGATGAAGCCACTCTGTTGACAAGCTTCAGTTGATCTTTCATAGCCTCAGTATGCTTGATTCTGAAGAGGGAACGTTCTCCAAAATCTGATTTGCAGAAACCAGTGTTCCACGGAAACGCGTTTCCCCCTAATTTGGTCGCGTTTCGGAAACGGGGACGGGGGGACGAGTACTTGGCGTCTCCCGCTGTCCCGCCACCGCCGCTAGAGCTCCGCCAGAGACGGGGAGACGTCTCCACATCTCCCAAGGAAACTTGGAGACCTGGAGACGTCTCCAAGTCTCCTGGGGAGACGCCCAAGCGTTTCTCGGGAGACTTGGAGACACCTAGCCGTCTCCTGTCTAGAGACGCATCAATGGGCCGAAATAACACTTAAAATTAAATAAATTTTGATTTTTCTTTGTTTTATTGTTGCCCTAATTTGGCATGGGCCCCACCCCTTCCTCCAAAACAAGACAAAACCACTTCATTTTATCATTTCAATCACGTTTACAAAGACTGATTTTTTTTGCAGCCAGCTGAAGAGGAGGAAAAACAGTGAAGAAGTCTGATTGAAGGAGTGAAAAAATAGATTGCAAGTGTGATAGGAGTGAGGAGTAAGAAGAAGAGGAGGAAGAGGATTCTACTTCATTTTGGAGAGATTTTTCAAGCACAAGGTAGGGTTTTTGAAGTTTTTTTCAAATTTCTTGTTGTTTTTGTTTTATTTTCTAAGTTTAAACTTGTTTTTTTTTCTTATTCATCTCAAAGACTCAAAATCAGATTTGATGTTTGTTGGCGTAACAACTAGCACCTCTGGAGTAAGAGTTGGTACGGACAGCTATGCACACTACGCAATGAGTGCTCTTCAAATTAGGAGGGGAAGCTCCCTCGTTGTGCTTGACAAAAAAATGCTTTGAAAAGGAAAATAAACTAAACTATATCCTGTCTTTTTGTTTCAGCTGTAGAGGTACAAGGCTTTCTCGAAAACTTATATACGTTGCAGCTGAGAATTTTCTCTGGTTTCGCAGATTCATAACTACAACTAGGCTTAATTACTTAAATTCTATCCAGTTCCCTCAAGAAAACAGAGCATGAGGAAATGGAGCAAGGATGACTATCTGACGATAAACAAGTATAGATTCTCAACTTGAAGGCAAGGTGGTGTTGTGACCTTTTTCACACATCACCCCATTCAAATGGGGACCCCTAATTTTGCTCCATTCTGGTCGTTTTGGCTTTGGTTTTTGTGTCTCTCTCTCTCCGTCTGTCTCTTTTTCTGCTTCTGGGGACGTTCCCGTCTGCAAGCTTCAACGTGAATTTGGCCAAGTCTGAAATTAGGTTTTGAGTCTTTCCAGCCAATTTGAAGTCAAACGAGGTGAATAACTTGAAACTTGAGCTTAACGTTCTTGTCAGTATGCTTCCAGCAGGCTCTCAGCAAAAATTTATCAGATTCCGAGGTACTTACTATTTTTAGTAAGTGTGAGATTGCGGCGATTCGTCAACATTTTGAGATTCCGACGGTCACACTGCATCCAGAGTATATCAAGCTACTCACATGTTAAATTTGAGCGAAAACGGACAACTTACTATTTTTAGCAGTCCGCTTCCGGGACGAATTTCAAGTCCAGATGTAGAGTTTTTCTTTGCATGTCGGATATTCCTTCCGGTTTTTCGAGAGCTTCGCGATGGTGTGACATGCAAATGAAGATTCTCACTCAGTAAGGAACTTCTATTTTTAGCGGTGTGTCCCGGCAGCCACTTCCCGCAGTTCAGAATCACGAGCCGATCGCAGTGCCACGAAATGAGAGCAAAAGAGTTCATTTGGTATGCATGCAAAGCAAATTAGGGTTTACTGCTTTGGAGCCTAAAAATAGGCGTAAAAACTCGAATCTTCGAATCCGGTTAAACCACCGCGATCAATCCTTCGGCTATCTGCTGGTGAAATTTCAGGTCAAACGGAGCACTTACTATTTATAGTAAGTCAATTTGGAAACTGGCTAAAAATAGTAAATCAGGTGCATGCGTCAGTGTCAGCCAACAGGTCACGTGGTGAGGATTGCCTCATTCAAATTTCAACTCGATCAGAGCTTGGGAGCTATCAAAAACATGAGCTTACTATTTATAGTAAGCCACCTTCAGAAACAGGCTAAAAATAGCAGGGTGATTGAAAATGGCAGTGTCGACAGGACAACAGAGCTATGAGGATGCTATGTTCAAAATTTCAAGTTGATCCAATCTTCAGAAGTGCAAAAATGGGAAGGTTTACTATAAATAGCAGGGTATGAGAAGCTGGCAAGGACGAGAAAAATGGCTAAGTCTGGAACTTCATCCTTCACTTCCTTGAAAATGCGCCCATCTCAGCTGGAGGTCAAAAAAATTCTAAGTTAAAACTTCATCCTGCTCCCTAGCCCAAATGCGCCCACTCTAAGAGGTTGATGAGAAAAAATTTCTAAGGCATGGAGATATCCTCCACCACCCTCCATTTGCGCCCATCCTTCTCATGTAGCAAATGCGCCCAACAAGAAGTCTAAGGCGTTAGAATCTCATCCACCTCACCATGCTATTTGTGCCCACCTCATAAGCAAGTCAAGGAAAATTTCTAAGTATAAATTTTTTTTTTCCACCTCACCATGAGAAATGCGCTCAAGCTAAGGAAGGAGTCAACAAGGTCAAAGGGGCGTTTCAAACTTTATCCTCATTCATGCATGAAATGCGCCCAAATAAGGGCAAGTAAAGACAAAAACAAAAAGGGGAATATTCCAAGGGAGGTGGCGTCGCAGATTTTCATCCTCCTAGGCATGTAAAATGCGCCCAAAACCAAGAAAGTCAACCAGTCAACAAGTTTCGTCCTCCTACATGGGCAAAATGCGCCCAAAAGCTGCCATGTGAAGACAATACCAAGGGCGTTGGAAAATGTTTCATCCCTCAGTATATGCAAAATGCGCCCATCCTCCTCTATGTCTCAAATGCGCCCAAAGTTGAGATGTGAAAGGTGAATAAAGGTAGTAAATAAGGTAAAAGGTGGGTGAAAATTCTCTTCTAGGCGTGGTGAAAGCTTGATGAATGCTAGGCGTGGATTTGAATATTCCTCTCAAGTGTGCTACATGCGCCAAGGTGGTGGGAGTCATAAGGTGTTAGAAAATTTGCTAAGGCGTGGTGAAGTGGTGTGTGTTGGAAAATATTTTAAGATGATGGAAATAAATTGTTAAGGCGTAATTTTAAAATTCTTCTAAGTATGCTAGGCGCCTAAGATGATTTTAAAATTTCTCTAAGGCATGGGAATATTTTCCTAAGTGTGGAGAAAAATGTAAAATGGTGAGTGAAGGGTAAAATGTACAAGGCGCCTCTGTGAATGAAATTTTTCTAAGTAAAGATGATACTTCTCTCGCTGGCAGGCAAACAAAATTTTCTAAGGCAAAATTTCCAGAGAGATTCAAAAAATTTTCTAAGGAAAAATTTCCAGAGTGATTCAAAAATTTTCTAAGGCACAAAATGTTTTCTCCCTTAGAAAATACGCCTAAGTCTGGAGAGGTGGTGGATTTTTCCTTGAAACACAAATGAGTCGCCTGAGGTGAAGTCAGTGACTGCCAGCTTCACGGGGTTAATAAAAATTTTCCAAGTCAGAGCAAAATTCTCAGAGGAGATCGAAGAACGAGGACAAAATTGTTGAAAGAATAATTTTCTAAGGTTCAAAATTCAGAGAAATAAAATGAACCCGTTCGTTGTGCACCCATGGGTTCGATGTGTTCTGGAGAAAATTTTCTTCTGGGTATCGAAGATTATCGATGAGGAGTTGATTTCAAGGTCTTCCACAGCTTGTCGAGAATTTTGGGATGAAGATTTTAAGTGGGCACCGGATTGATGAATTTTCCTAAGAGAAATTTGAAAATTTTCTAAGGCAAAAATGAAGAAAATGCGTTTTCAAGGTAAGATCCTCCAGACGATGAATTTGAAAGAAACTTCCTAGGTGAATTTGCTTCAATCCTTCGTGAGGATAGTTTACTTGAGCCAGAAATGAATAAAATCGAGGTTATCAGAGCTCCAGCAGGTGAAATGAATTTCTCAAAGATGAAGTTTGTCTAAGGCATGAACTTGAACGCAAAGTTGGCGATGAACGCTTGAAAGTTGGAGCGTGAGGATCAGGTGAGTGAGTTAAGTTTATATCATGAAGTATTCTAATACCCTTCTCCTTGCTCGTTTTGCAGGAGGAACGTCGAGGCCAAGCACAATGTCTGGAAGTGGTGAAGCACGATGATATCACAACCTTCGAAGGAAGATAAAGTTACAAGTTTCAATCTCGAAGGAAGAAAAAGTTGCAAGAAATTGGCTAAGTGTTAGCTCAAATGACAAAGAAGTTAAAGAACAAAAGTCGAGAAGAAGATCGAGAACAGTGTGAACGCGTCTACAAATGGAATCTTCTAGAAGGATGATGGTGGACATTATGGCGCATTTATTACCCCACTCTCCTCTGTGGCGGTTTTTAGGGCAATATTATTTAGGGCTGAGGTGGCACGATTCTGGCCACTCTATTGATTGTAACCCTAGCCGTCTTTTGGGACTTGGCTAGCTATATAAAGGGGGAGTCCTCCTCATTTGTAATGCATTAGATTAGACATTGGAATAGTAGACAGTAGACATTGAGAGAGTATTAGCATTAGAATTAGATAGGGTAGCATTGTAGAGCATTTTGCATAATTTGGAGAAGAAAGAAAGTTT
Organism: Sequoia sempervirens; assembly: GCA_007258455.2. Lineage (NCBI taxonomy): Eukaryota > Viridiplantae > Streptophyta > Pinopsida > Cupressales > Cupressaceae > Sequoia > Sequoia sempervirens. The sequence goes on from VDFB02179595.1 coordinate 45,265, forward strand.
TCCCTTTGTAAACTTTTGAGGAGATTGTTGTGTAACACATTTTATGATAATAGATCTTTTCATTGATGATGGAATTCGTCTTGTCATGAAATGCTAGCAAGGTTTCTTCTTCCTTTCGTATCCAAGTAGCTCAAATTCATGCAAGTAGCTTACTCTAGTGTGTGGTGTTTTATTGAGATAGCTTCGCTTTTTTTTCCATACCACTAGCGGCTTGTTGATGATAAGTCTGCCTTGTGTGGTCAACTGGACATTACATTGAGTTTAACTTCGGTTGTGGTTTATATACTTATATGCGTCGTTCTGATGGTGTATGTATGTTAAATTATAACTTGAACATCTTTTGCTATCCCTTGAAGATTGCACCGATTTTACTGAGGCTGTCCGACGGAGGCTAGGTGAAATCTGGTTGAAGTCTATTGAAACAAAGCTCCACATATCCTGCATTTAGAATAGAATATAACTTTCTTAGGCCCTATACCCTTTTAAAATTCCGGAACCATTTCCGGGGTTAGAATTAGGAAACTTGCGCTCACCTTAAATCATTTGAATCACCACGAAAGCCCTTAGTCCTCTTGTTTGTTGTTGGCAGGTGAACAATTGTGTAAGTCCCCATGACATACCA
>VDFB02179596.1:0-19120 GCA_007258455.2 Sequoia sempervirens
TGATAAGGTTTTATTAACTTTTAATCTCCACCGTCCATCCTTAATTAAACCCTATTTTTTCCCTACCCCTATTTCCTTGTTTCTCGAAGTGATCTCATCCATTGATCTTTATTATTTAATCTTGGCCCTTCATTCAAATTTGGTTTTCTATAAAAGAGACTTATCAGTTTCAGTCTGATCTTAAAGCCACGACTACTATCTTTGATATTTTGGTTTAATAGAGAGTGGAACTGCAATGAGTCCGAATAGTGGAATAGTTTCTCAGATCTTTCTGGAGATGGGGGCCTCTTGGTTTATAGTTGTAAAAGATATGGAACCCTTTGAGTGATAGAATCGATTGACCATGCAATCGCATCGTCTAGAAGATGCAAGAGTTACCAACAAAAGAAGAAATTTTGTTCTACATGAAAAGATGTCACGATGATGTGGCTGTGTGCGTCAAAAAGACCTACCAGGTGATTGTTATTATTGGATGTCTTTATCTTCTAAGAAAAACGAGATTTTTTATTTTGATTTATAGATCTACCTAACAGAGATGGGAAATTAGAGACGTTCGCTTGACTCAAATAGTGAAAGGAAGTATGACAATTAGCTTTTTTTCCAAGACTTTTAGTGCAGAATAAAAAAATCGACTGTTTTTCTAAAAATGGACAGATGTGGGTACGCATGATCTGGTGATTGCAATAACATGTTTTTTTATACTTTGGGGATGCAAGCTGTAATGCACTGGGCCCCTTGGAATTGTTATGTACAAGGGGAGAATGATAATGGTTTGTAAAAGTAAATCATTTACACATGCTTTGATTTTTTATGCAGCGGAGATCTAAATATGAAAATGATGTATCACCCCATTATTTGTGTCCTAGAGCGATTTGTGTTGGGGGATTATATTTGGATAATTTAGAAGAAACCATGTATATGGTTGAATATATATGGCTTTTACAAACCATTGCCATTCTCCCCCTCTACATAACAACTCCCAAGGCCCGGTGCATTATACCTTGCATCCCTAAAATATAACGAAACCTGCTATTGATATCTGCATTCAGATCATACGTACCCGCACCTGCTCCATCTTTAGAAAAGCAGTAGATTTTTTTATTTTGTACAAAAATTCTTGGAAAAAGGCTGATTGCCATGCCCCCTTTCACTTTTTTGTGCCAAGTGAACGCGTCTAATTTCCCATTTCTGTCCTGCAGATCTATAAATCAAAACAAAGAGTTCATTTCTTCTGACAAGATAAATATTTCCAATTACAACAGTTACCAGATAAGTGTTTTCCTTTGAATCAAACATGAGGTGCACAGCCACATCATCAGGATATTTTTTCATGTAAAATGAAATACTGCTTTTTCCTGTCACCTTTGCATCTTCAAGACACTCGGATTGCATAGTCAATGGATTGATGACTCGAAGGGTCCCATTTATCTTACTACTATAAACCAAGAGGCATTCATCTTCAGCTCTGATAAACCATTGCAAGTCTCTGCATCGTTATTTAGATCAGGCATACCCACACCTGCCCCATTTTGAGAGAAACGGTAGATTTTGTGATACTGCACTAAAATGCTTAGAAGCTAATTGGCATACTTCCTTTCGCTCTTTGAGCCAAGTAAAGGAATCTAATTTCCCATCTATGTTGTACAGATATATAAATCTGAACAACAAAAAGACCTCCAATAATAATAATTACCTATAAGTCTTTTCTTTTGAATCAAACTTGAGGCGCACAACCACATCTTCATGATATCTTATCATGTAGAATGAAGTCTTGGTTTTGTTGGTCACCCTTGCATCTTCAAGACACTGGGATTGCATGGTCAATGGATTGATCACTTGAAGGGTTCCATATTGTTTGTTGTTTATCTCCGTCCACCCCTTCAAATTGGTATCAGAGCACTGATTATAAGCGTTTGTATTTGAACAGAGCTAGGTCATGAGGTTGCAGCTGCAGCTGCCAGCCTGCCGATAAGAAAGGATATCAAAGCCTGGTTTGAAGATTGCCAGATTTGAATATTATTCCGTCTCAACAGTTAAGAGAAGGTTGCTGCTAGAGATCGTTGATCAAGATAAGTCGAATGTGTTGACATCGAACAAGAAATTGCAGTTAAAGAAAAGAGTTGTTGATAGGAAGAAGATCTAAGTAGAGAAAGTAGGTTGGATCAGAGTCTTGGAAAACTTGAAGGAGATTGCTGGCAGAAGGTATTAATCTCTGTCATACTCTAATCTGAAGCCATCCAAGAGACTTACAGAGAGCTGCTGCCATGCAAGTGAGGAGATCATTACTGTTTAAGGAAAATAATAGATCTTTTGAAGCCCCCAGGCTGTCATTACTAAAGCCAAATTCGAAGCCCGGAGATTGCCAAAATTGAAGCTGATCGTTTTCACGATTTAAAAGGAGAAGTCAAGTTGCATAAATCTTAAGTTAACTGCCAACCAAAGAGGAAGATCACACCTACTGGAAAGTCATAAGTTTTAAAAGGCCATAGCTGAAGGTGGAAATTGCAGATCGCAGTAGACATCATAGTTGAATTTGCGAAAGAAAAGATAATTAATATTTATGTGTTGGATTGTTATGTGTATTGGTTTTATCTAAGGATAGGCGCCGCTGATCATAGTCAAGCCAGATCAAAAGAATGAAAAGTGGACCTGCTGTGTAAAGTAATTAAAGAAGATAGTGGGAGATTAGGTGCTGGAGCCATTGCAAGTCAAAAGGAAATGCTGATCAGAGAAACCACACATTTTTATATATTTATTTTTTTATATCCACACATTTTTCCCACTTAGCTCTTATCTATTCCTATATATATTCCATTATATTCATTTAATTTTAGCATTTATGACACTTATACCTATCTTATGCACATGCTCTAATATAATTACTAGTTATTGCCAGTATCCCCATTTTTTTCAATTCAAAATTTTAAATTTCGAAGTTGGCAGAGAGTCGCCCAACCAGCTACCATGATGTTGTGAATAGTAAATTGAAAGAATATGTAGAGAACTGCGAGTGGCCCAGGTTGCCCATGACTCGAGGAATTTTTGGTGTATGCTGCAGAATATACTACGAGATGCGTGAAATCGAGTACACTGTGTGACCAACAAATTGGAGTAACATGCATGCGAGCAGCAATATTAGGGTGTGAGGAGGTGAAACTAGTTGTGCAAAAGAAAAGAAAAGCTGGAGAATATGTGTAAGAGGAAAATAGGAGAAATTAGAATGTAAGTGGTATTTCTAGATTATAATAGTATATAGAAGTTGAAACCTTTAAAGTGCAGTCTTGAGCCATGTCTGTAGGAAGAGGGATTCCATTCCTTGTGTTCTTGCTTGTTTACTTATGTTTTTGAATTACTCCTGTTGTTTTGTGTGTTAGAGAGTATATATATGTATATATGTGCATGCGTGTGTTTATGTTTGGGACAGGAACTAGGACGAATGTGCAATCCTAACCGAGAGTCACCTGGAGCAAAATTTTTGTTAATGTGAGGATCTGTAGAAGTGGGTTTAGGCTGCTGTAGGATTAGGTGCAGCAAAGAATATCTTGATTTCTTGGAAGGCTACAATGATTTCTCACAGTAATGTGACTTTCTCTAATTTACAAGTCCATGGAATGAATGATCTATAACCCTATCAACATGGTATCAAAGCGGGCTACAATTCTAGGAGGAAGTACAATGTCCATTCTTTAGAGTTTGCAAGTGTTTAATGATGGAAATGATTGAGGGTGGGAATTTGGCTCTGTAACAAAGAAGGTTGCAGTTAGGAGAGTTGTAGAGGTGAGAAAGGGTGATTCAAGATAGTAAGATGTCAAGAAGGAGAAAAACAAAAAAAATTGTTGCAATAGCAGAGGATGCAAGCAAGATTTGTGTTGTACTGATAAGTATCAAGAGAATACACAAGAGGATGGATGTCTTTAAAGATAATAAGAGGAGGTCATACTCATGAAAGGGTGGATGAAGAAAGTATTGAAGTTTCAGCTGTAAAATTCTAAAAATGTTTGAGGCTATGTCCTTGAGGAAGACTGGGGCGTGATTAGAAACCTCAGAGGATGAAGATAGAAGAAACTATGATGTGAAAAGTAGGTAGCAACGAAGGAAATGCTAGAAGCTGATGGTCTTGGTAAAGGGAGCTTGCCACTGGAGGAGAAAGGCAAGCAAGAGTGTCACGAGGAAGTTAAAGAAGAGGAATGGAGACAAGAGGTTGCATGTAAGGAAATGAGGGTTCATATGGTACTGCAAGTAAGTGCGATGAAGGAGCGATTTTTGTGTGAGGCTGCAAGGTGGTCATGGAGGAGTTGCAAGTGAGAACAACAAAAGAAGAATACATGAGAATGGTGCATAGGTGTTGTTGCAATTGACTGCAGCTAAAGAGCATAGGGAAGATGTCATAATAAAGATGATACAATTAGGTACAACAAAGGAAAGATGCGCGCATGAATCTATAACTGGAGTTGATTCACTTACAGAGATGCTGCAAGTTGGAGTGGTAGATCAAAGTAGAGTGATATTGATAGTGAGAATAGAGAAGGATGCTAGAGAGATTTCCACAGTATATGTAGCTGGAAAGTAGGAATTGGGAGTTGCACGAGATGTTACAAGTACATGTTGTGCCCTCAGCACACACGCCCCGTTGGGAACGGGGACCCTCTTTTCTTTTTGCCTTGTCGGGTCTGTCGGGGCCGCCTCGTTTTGCGTGCCCCTCTTTTTGACATTTTGCATGGTCGGTATTACCCTAAAGTTTCATCCTGAGATCGACCGTGGCTCCCCTTTTAAATTTTGGTGCCCTCCTGGGCCTTGTGGGTTCCTTGGGCCGTTCGGGCTTTGGGCTGCCCCCCCTCGCTCCTGGCCTCCTGGGTTCATTCAGTTTCCATTTGTCCGGCCAGGGCAGCGCCCGTGGAGAGCGCTCTTCTTCCCGCCCCCCAGAACCCGCCCGGCCGTTTGCCGTTCATTTTCCTTGCAGGTTTCTTGGCTGGTCTCTGCTCATTCGGGCCCCGGGATCCGGAAGTCCGAGTCCGGACTTCTGTCCCAGGATCGCCGTCCGCGACAGTGATCCTCCGTCGGCCGCCCGTCCCTTGGGCTCTCGGGTCTTGTTCACCGCCGCCGTCACCGAAGTGCAAAATCAAACGGCGGCGAACTCCTTGCGGCCGCCTGCCCTTCGGTCCCCGGGGTGTTGTTCGCCGCCGCCATCCAAACGAACTGCGAAAAGTTTCTTCAGTGGCGAACTCTCCGCCGCGCCCCGACCTCTGGGCCCTGATCCTTCCGTCGCCACCGCCGTCCGAAGTCACCAAATTCAGTCGGCGGCCGTTGTTCCGCTGCCTCCCGCGTCCCGGATCCCGAAGCCCTTGTCGCCGCCGCCGACTCGAATTTGAATCTCACCGACTTTTTGCGCGGACGTACGAGGCATTAAATGCACCATTAATGCCCGATGGGGTATATAAACTGAGGCCCACCACTGTCATTTTAACTTGCAACTTTTAACAGATTGGAGCGGCAACCGAATTGGAGCCCACTGCAAATTGCACCATTGCGATCATCGACCCCAGCATCATTCCGTCAACTCTGCCAGTGCATCCCATCATCGTCCCGCTTGGCGAGTTGGAGGTAGGCCATCGTCGTTCGCTCTCCCATTATTTTTGATCATTTGGGGGGTTTAAATGAATTGAGCAACGAAATTAAATAGCATAAAATAAACATTCTCTGCGTTGCGCCCCAAACCCATGTCCTTGAATTTTTCGCGGCCGGTCAGAGTCCCCATTTTTCGCCTCCCGGAACTTGCCCGTGTCGCAGGTGTTCTTCGCACAGGGCGAAGAACGCCTCCGGGCCCGAGGCCCTCCGTCGCCGTCTGAATCCGAGCCATAAACCCGCCCAGCGGAGGTCTGTCCTTCTGGGCCCGGGCCTCCAGGTTTCCCGTCCTAGGCTGCTTCCTTGAATTTTCTGTCGTTTTAGCTTCAGGATCTTCCGGCTATCCCCTATTTCCGTATCCCCCGGATCCCTCGGGCCTGGACGTCTGGATTTCCATCCCCGGAACTCCGTGACTGTTCCGCCGCTGTACACGGCGGTGGAACCATTCCGGCTGCCCAACCTTCGGGCTCCGGGATGTCCTTCTCCACCGCCGTCGCCCTAGCTTTGTTGAAATTACACGACGGCCCCCTCCGCGGATCCTTCTGATCCCCAGGCCTCGACTCCCTTTTCGCCGCCGTTGCTCACATCATCGCAGAATCCTCGCGGCGGTCGTCATTCCCTGTCTTGCTGACCCCGGGCCCCGTGGTCCCTTTCGCCGCCGCCGTTTCGACCAGAGCAAACATCTTGCGGTGGCCGTCGGGGCACGTCGGCCCGCCTTCCGGGTCCCGGTCCATCCTTCATCGCCGCTGTCGCTCGTGCGTCCTTGGGTTCCCCGGCGGCCATCCGCCAACGGCGCCCCGTGTCTCGGACCCCGGTTACCTCTTCGTCGTCCCAGCCTATTCATTTGCAGCGGCCGGTGTCTCCTGTGTTTCCGAGCTCCGGGCTCCAGTAGTCTGCTCGCCGCCGCTGTTCGAAACAATCAAAATTACACGGCGGCCGTCAGCTAGCAGCCTCCTGGCCTTCGGGTCCCGGTGCCCCAAATACCGTCCGGTATAAACTGTTAAACTAAACCTAATGCGCCGTCCCTTTTACCTCCCGGGACCCGGCCTCCGGACTTCCGCCGCTGGACTCCCGCCTCACGTCCGCCACCGCCGGCTTCCTTTGCCTGACTGCCTTCCGGCATGAAACCTTCGTAGCTCCTCAAATCAATCCAAATCAATCCAAATTGAAAATCTAACTTCGACCCGCGTCCTAAATCATGCCGTTCTTCATCGTAGACCCCTTAAAACATTAAAATCTGGCCAACGGATGTCTCTGGGAGCTTTCGCTCATGTTTTCCCTTTCTGACAGCATTCCTGCCAGGGAAGTCCGGCCCTCCAGGCCCGGATTGGTCAAATGCTCTGATGTGAAATCAATATTGTTAGAGAATTAAAATTATGATGCATTTGAATGGTTGGTTATATAATATGCTCGCAATACAGACTAACATTAACGTTTTCGGTGTTTTCTTGTGCTAACTTCGCCCTTTGCCTGCAGGATATATGGAATCGACCGCAGGAACTTCAGGGGCCTCTACCGAAAAGGACAAGGGTAAGAAATCCGGAAGGGCCGCCCGTGGGAAAGACGACAAAGACCAAATGAAGTTCCAATTTCAGGGTGAACCGCTCCAGTCAAAGGTTTCGACTGACTAGAAAGAGATCTTGGACACCAACATAGGCCAGGTGGACATAGATGAGTTCACCTAGAGGGTCAAGGTCGACCCTAAGACAAATAATGCACGATTGATAGGCCAAAGCGGAATCGCTAAAGCTGCTGGCTTCCTGTCGTCTCTAATAGCACCTGAGCTGGTAATGGCTTGCCGAGAAGCCTATCAGACGGATACCCGGACAATCGTAGACAAAGAAGGGGATATCCTTGCCGACATGTCTCCGGAAGGAATTAGAAAAACATTCCACATTCTGACATTCCCACATATGCAAATCCCCACTTTGGAGCAGTGTCAGGAGGCATGGTATGCCAGTCCATTGAACATCAAGAAGTCAATCAACGTTTACTGGTTGAAGGAGAAGCGGGGCAGCGCTGCAAAAGTTCCCCAAGAGCTGTTTCGCAGCGATTTTCAAGAAGACTATCACGACTTGGTAACTATGCTAAGCCGAGTCATGGGCCTCCCAGCAGCTGCCTACTTCCAGGAGTGGATGGCTTACTACATTGAGCAGATCATACGAGGAAATGAAGATGTGGAAACCAAGAGCTCGTTTGACTGAGGGAGTATCATCAGCAACTACTTCCACGAGCAGTTCGTAAATGTTAAGAAGAGCAACAAGTTTTATATGACCTTGTACCTGGTGTACTCGTTGGCGGATAAGAGGCAATATAGTGGGCTCTTCATGGTGCCGAATGGAGATCACAAACGAGGGCTTAAGCCTTTTGACAGGTACCCTCAGCTACAATACCGCTACTTCAAAAAGGAGTACCGTCGGATCAATGATGCCTTCATAGGCCATATTATCAGACTGATAGCCGGGGAAGTCGAGAGAAGGGTATCTCACAGTGCTAGGACACTCCTGAGGGAGTATGCCTTCCTGTACATTCAGTTCCCTAAATTTACTTACATCCGTGCCCAGGGATTCACAGAACGGCCGAACAAGCTGCCCAGATACCCAAATGATAGGATTATTCTCCTGGAGCTTTCCCGGCAGCTCCAACATATTCAGGCAGTCTTCAGCCAGAAGCACGTAGCAGGGATCCCTTATCCCATGATCCTCGGCCAGGGCCAGTATCAGCTGCAAACATCTCAATGCGCCGGTAACTCAGAAAAGGAACTCAAGGAGTACAACCTTGAGTGGTACAAGGCTCGCCCATGAATGGATACCCACGGCCACATCAGGAAGGCGCTAGGGCCGGCATATGCCCACCTGTACCATGTTGAGGATTTCTGGGCAGATTGTAAAGATGATAAGGAGGTCCGCCAGAGACACTACAATGCGGATGACGGTGCAGTTCTTGAGAAGAGTACAGCTGTTTTCGGTGCCGGACCAGCTAGAGGAAGATGAATCCACACTGGTGCACCCGAGGTACCCTGCGGTTGCCGACCTGGCGATCCCCTCCATCGATTGGGATGAACAAGAGGTCGAGGACCTGGATACCATCACCCAGCCTATCATAACTCGCACCAAGGAGTGGGTTGATGGGCAAGTGGAACAACTAAAGCAACAAGGGGTAACTCTTACATATAAGGCACTCAAAAGCGGGCCGAGCGCCACGGAGGATGTTGCTGCCTCCCCATCAGCTGGTGAGACTTCCAAGTCTCCCCCCATCACCAGGTCCCAGAAGAGGAAAGAAGCAGAAACGACACAGTCCGGGGGCCCCAAAGAACAAACAACCAAGGATACAGGAGGCTCATCTCCAAAGAAGCTTAAAAGGACGGTAGTCACGACGAAGACGCAGCCTCCATTGCTCCTTCCTCCCCCGGCTGGTGTGCTGCCCACCTCTCAGACCGCGACCGCCTCATCTCCCCAAGCGGTGGACATTTCCGTTCACCTTGCTTCTTCACCTCCAGCTGGATCCGTAATCAATATTGACTCCTCTAGCATGACCACTTCCCCTTCCTCTACTGCTGCCATGTCACCTATTACTTCCCTGCCTCTGGCAACAATACCATCGCCTGTTCCACTTTCTAGCGTGCCCGAGGCCATTAGACGACACCTGCAAAGTCTTCCCCCCAAGCTCTCACAACTTTTAATGGACCCCGCTCTCCAGGCTGCCCTCGCCCAAGCCCTCGCAACAGCTCAACCGTAGCAACCGCCGACAGGCCCGCCGGCCATGGAGGCCACCATGCAGATTTCCAAGGAGATGGAGGAGCTAGAACAGGAGGCTTCAAAGCCTATGGAGGAGGAGGTCCATGACTATTACGAGCAACCCGAATACAAGCGTAGAACCATTGACAAGGTTGCTTATGAAGAGGAAGAGACGGGCTCCTCCGAGGGCAGGGATGAAGGGGATAGTTCGGGAGATAAAGGGATTGTCCAAACTTTTGATGAAGACATCGAGGAAGAGTCGGCTCAGCAGCCGGGTGAAGAGGGGCAGCCAACGGAGGAGCAGCCCAAACATGCCATCACTGAGGCCGAGGTCCATGTTGTGAAGAGCCCTAGAGCCAAGACTGTCAAAGAAAAGGAAGAAGAGGCAGCAAAAGAATATGATCCCACTCAGCTATTGACCACCAAGGCACCCGTCAAAAGGCTCGTATTCTATCAAGACTCTGACGAAGAGGAGGATGCTGCAAGGGAGGAGGAAGGGCTTGAAAAGGAAAAGGAAGCAGAAGTCTTGCCCCTGACTGAGACAGGTGAGGGCAGCCATGATACACCCAAGGACCAATCCGCAATGCCCAACTGGCTAGAAAAGCAACTTGAAAAGACTACTCCTGTCCTGAGCGACCCGAGGTCAAGATTGGAGGCCATCTTGGCTTGATCTCTGGCCACAACAAAGAAGGAGAAGAAGCCTAAGGTCCGTTCCAAGGTAACCATGGATGCTTCTGGCTCTCGGGCTGCACAAGTGGCAACGCAAATTATTGGCCAAGATGGAGTAAGTTACAGCATTTCCACGATCGACCTAGGGGCAGCCACCAGAGAACAGAAGGTCAGACATCTAGAGGAGTCAGTGGCTACGGTGGTGCATCTGATTAAGCAGGATAAGATTGCCAAGGACGAACTAAAGGCGCAGGTTGCTGCCCTAACTGACTACATCCAACAATGGTCTTCAATCGACGACCTCCCCACTACCTCGACGGCCACGCCACAGCTGCTCTCCAAGGAACAAATAGATAAGCTGGAAAGGAGGAAAAACTTAGAAAAAACCACAGAAGACTGGTTCCAGCAGGTTACAAAGGTCGGGAATATAGGGATCAGCTTGGCTGTGCAAATAGCCAACGGGTTCCTGGACCTAGTTCAATCCTTGGAAAGCACAAGAAAGCTCTGCACTGACTTCCCTGCTATCTACGACTCTACCTTTCCGAAGGTTGAGGCCATCCTCCGAATGCCAGAAAGCACGTGGGAAGAGAAACTGAAATTGAAGGAGGATCACTGGTTGGTGGACATATGGCGCAGGGACCTCATCAATCGAAGGGAGAGGATGGAGCAGATTCAGGGCAGGGTGGATCCAGATATTGCATGGATCAAGGAGATCCGAGCGGAATGCGCCGAGTACCTCAAGCTGATGACAGGCCATGATATGCCCACGGTGCAGTTAGATGCGAAAAAAGTTAGGTCATACTTTGAGGAGAGGATGAAGGACGGGACAACTGGAGATATCACAACAGACTTCTTGGGTTTCACTGCCCATGCCTTCGATAGATCAGAGCTCTTCAGGGATCATGGCTCAAAGTATGACGAAGACTGGAAGCAGCTGGAAGAGAATGCTAAAGAATGGAGCTACTAGGCATTGAGATGCGAAATCCTCGAGGTAGACAAGCTCCAGGTCATAATTCTCAAGCATATTGAACACGCAGCCTCTGAGGAGCAACCAGACAGCCCAGCCAAGGAAGAAGACCTCCCAGAAAGGTAGCTACAGCCAAAGAAATAGCAATTAGCTACAGGACAAAAATGCAAATAGTGTCATCCACTAGATGACAAAATAGGGAAAAGACAAAGGATGTTTTTTAATTGTAAATCTATTTGGGGGTAGGTGAAACCCTAGTTTGTAATGAATCGTGGCCACACAATGGAAGTGAATCTTGGCCATTCATTTGATTTTGGAAAAGCTATAAATAGAGCACTCCTCTCATTTGTAAAGAGAGAGTTGAGTTGTTGTAAAGACATGTTGCTGAAATATATGAGAAATAGCATTGACTTGGTCCATTTCCTTGTTTTCTCTCATGTTAATTGATTCATTTCTCCAATCTTAGATGTTTAACTTGGATCTATTTGCTGTTTAGTTAGCTGTTCATGCTATTTGATAATCTTAGGAATGCTGTTGGCTGTTTATGGAAATTCCTGCTTTGTTGATAACTCCTTAGTCCATACTTTTTGCTGTTTGCTGAAGGTAGACAGCTTTGCAAAGTTAGCCTGGACCTGATTTAAGCTGCCTCAACACTTATCTTTAGTTCAGTCATGTATGTGGTGGATGAAGGATAAAATCTGCAGCCCTTAGAAGATTGCACGATTCCCATGATACTGTGAAATCCCTGGTTAAGTGGGATATTGTTTTGAAGGAATTGTCCATTGCAGGGACTCCATTATCACTGTTTGCAGCAAGCTTTAGGCTTAGAAACTTTCCTTCCCCTTCGCTCTTTTTCACTTTCTTTAGAAATTAAACAACACCAAGGTTCATTATACCTCATAAAGCTGAATCTAACAACTAAATGGAGTTCGAGATTGTTGTTTGAACCTACAGCCAACACCCAACTTCTTTCATGCTAAGAACTCCCCTTTTGAAGATCCTACTTCGTGTTTTACATCCACACTTTGTATTCCCGTAAGGCTGCCTTGTGATTCCAGCAAATCACATCAACTACTGAGGTATCTAAGCACTGTCATGACCTGACACCCGAGAGACCTTGGGATAGTGTTCTGCAATTCGATTGTGGGAGATTGTTTTTCAAGAGAGGTAGTGCATCTACGCACTGCCTGTGTTGAGAAGTGCATAAAAACACCATCAACAGAACTGGCGCTAGAATGAGGGTAGCGATCAGAATACTAAGCTACAGGATAAAGCGAAGCTGGATTGGATCGGATCATTCTCCCCGGAAAGGTTTCAAAGGATTATACGATCAGCACCAAACAAGGGAGAATTTGAAGAATTGCAGCCTCCCACGAGGGCAAAACGAGCACAAGGAAGCAGCTTCGTCTCTTCCTCTTTTCCATCCGCCTCCATTTCACCTCCACCTTCGCTTGGCTGGCCTTCATCTTCCACCCAACCGTCTCAAACAGCGTTTGCACATCTTCCTTCTGGCAGCCAGGGGTTCGCTCCTCTCCCGGCCCTTTCAGCCCAAAGCGCAGTCCAGGCAGCATAGCTCAAGGGCAGCCTCAAATTGTGGTTGTATTGCCAATACAGCCCCAAATCCCTGTTCTCCAGCAGCAAGTTCCACCTCCGCCTCCCCTCATGGCTTGGCTTGCGCATAACCCTTCACCGATACACTTTGCTGTTTATAATGACATGCCCAAGAATCCGGAGGGCTTTTGTTCAAAATTCCATCCACGTGATATGCAAAGAATGGCCGAAGAGCATATCAAGATATTCGAAACGACGATTACCGAAATGCAGGTAGGTCACGAGGACGTGGCGTGTCGCCTCTTTCCGCATTCATTAGGAGAAGAGGCCTTCTACTGGTACATCAATCTGCCGCAGGGATCGATCACCTCGTGGACCTTGATGAAGAATGCCTTCCTGCAGAAGTACAAGATTCCTGTCAACCCCGCTGACCTTTACCAACAGTTCATGTCCATCAAAAGGGAGGTCAATGAACCCATTGGCTCCTTCAATGATCGCTTCCATCGGGCTCGCATGAGGCTTCAGGATCTGTATCTCCATAATGATGCAGCTGCTTTGACGGTCTACTACGCAGCCTTGGATAACCTCACAGCGGCGTTGGTAAAAAGGATGCGTCTGCCGCCTGCCACCTTACTGACCGCCTATGCGGAGGCTGTCATTGCAAGTTCGGATTTGGGACAAAATATCTCTGGCCCTCTGCCCTCTTTGGGGCCCATTGCCCACCCAATGCAAATTCAGGGGCTCAATCAGGCGTTTGCTCACCAAACTCCTCTCATGAACCAGGTGCCACAATTGTCTATGGTGCCGCATCCGGGGCAGCCGTTGAATTATGCGCCTCCCGCAACATCTTACTTGCAGCCCCAGCAGTAGTACAGCTATTCTCAAATAGCTCCACAGCAGCAAGCATATTCCCAACAGCCCCAGGCACCGTTGCACTTATCAGAACCAGATTTTCCTCTAGCATATCAAAATCAGCCGGCAGCCCCGCCCACTTTTCTCCAAAATCTAGCCCCGCCACCTGGAGGTGCGGCCGAGAAGGACAAGTTGGAGGAGCTAACCGAAATGATTAAGAAGATGTCCACAGAGATGACGCATCTGAAGAACCAGAATAATCAGCTGCAGGCCTCCCAACGCAACTTCCAGGCCAATCTCAACAGGGACAGTCGGGAGTCTCGAGACAATAGAGACAATAGAGATAACCGGGAAGCAGGCACCTCCTCGGGGCAGAATTATGAGAGTGGGCAGAATTCCAATCAAAACACAGAAAGAAGACCTTCTCAGAGACAAAACCGCACATGGAACACCAGGCCCAACAACGACGGTGTCCCCACGCCAGTCGATCAACCAGCAGGCAATGACCGAACATCCAGCGGTGTGTATTTGGCCGAGGCAGCTTTGTCCGGATGGTGCCGACTTCACAAAACTAGCAGGCATTCTGAGCTGGACTGCCCTAAGTTCCAGACAGCTGCAGAAATCTTCCAAGTAGAAGTACAAAATGCCGTTGACAATGCCAACTGCAGGGACATCGTCCCATCGGAGCCCTACGATTCCTCATGTCTGGTGGTCAATTAGGCACCGTTTCCACGGGGAGACCACAACGAGCCCGAAGCCGAGCCCGCCCCCATCGAGGATGAGAAAGCGCAAGAGGTAAGCAACGAATCAACTCTAGCTCAGCTTTTTGATTCGGTAGATAACGGTCTGATGGATGAAGAAGAGCCATTCGTCGATGAGGTCCATATGTTCCATCAACGGTCAAGTCCCTATTTCCTTAGGAATAGGCAAGCCGGTGGACCCTTCACCACTTCTACTCCACCAAACAACTTCGCCACCCCGCCTGATCCAAATGCTAGCAATAACCCGGGGCTCCCTCATATACCCGCCCAATATCTCAACAGAAACCAACCCCAAAACCAACCGCAAGGTCAGCCCCAGAGCCAAACCCAAAATCTGCCTGGGCAAACCAAGAGTCAAACCCCTAGTTCTTCCATAGGCCAGGCCTTTAGCTCTGAAATCGAGCAAATGGGTGAGTACATGGCGGAGGAGTTCAAGAAGGTCAAAATTAGTTTGTCGGCCTTCGAATTGCTCAAGGTTCCTGCCATGAGGCACGCCTTTTTTAGGGTTCTGAATGGGACTCCCTCACCTAGCACGACACAAGAAAACCCGGCCAAGAGGGTAACCTTTGAGGAGCCCAGGAAAGAACAAGAGATACAGGACAACACCGGAAGAAGGAATCATATGCCCATCAATCAGTCGGCTGGCAGATACACTGGAAAGGAACCAGAGAGGGCTGGCAGACAACCTCCCAAGGACCAGCAATTTAAACAGACCAAGGACACAGGCGGTGACAGGAACAAAGGCCAAATAGCTCAAATGGACACACCCGTAGGCATCCTCCAAGGGAGACCAGAAACTCCCCTGTTCCTGACTAGTATTAGGGTCTTTGGCAAGAATTTGCACAACTGCCTGCTCGATTCAGGCGCATCTGCCAACGTTATGCCCTTGGCTGTGTGCAAGGCTCTTGGCATCACCCCCATGCCTTCAAAGAGAAAAGTAACCCAACTCGACAAAACAGAGATTAATATCGTGGGCGAAATAAATCGCATCCCCATGCAAATCACTGCGGACCCTCGGATACAACAGGTTGTGGACATCCAAGTGGTAGACATACCTGATGCCTATGGAATTATTCTAGGGAGAGAGTTTACCAAGGCGCTGAACAGATACACCGCCACCGACTTGTCTCACATGTGGCTGCCGTGGAAGGGGCTGCCAAATCAGATTCGTATTGACTGTGAACCCCAGATGAAATATATGATCACAGAATACAATAATCTCAGCGAGGTGTTGTTCGCAGAGACTGACTTGGGGAATTACCGCCCTTTTGCTTACCAAAATGAGCTTGAGCTCCAGGAAGAACGGATAGATGAAGTATTGCTGGTATTATGTAGCCCCTCGGCGGGCTCCGAGCAAATGCCCCCAGATGAAGAAATGTTGGCAGAAGCTGATGACGAGCCGATTCAAAGTGACAACTGGGGATTGCTCGATGGTTTCCAAGAGTTTATGGGAAAATGCGCAAGACCTATTATTGCCAGGATGAATTTCCAAGACCTATTATTGCCGAATTGGTGTAGGGTTCACAACGCTGCTCACTCCGAGTTCAACTGTTGCTTGTGCCAAGCAGCAGTGGAGCAGGTTAAGAAAATCGCTGCTCCTCCGACGGAAACACCAAAGGAGGCACCGCCTGGATCACCTGTTGATCGTTGCCTCAACCAGGAAAGCCTTCCTAAGGTCACTAGGCCCGATGTCCAGCCAAAAGAGAATGAAGGCTCAATCAAACCCGAAGATAAGGAATCCTCTAAGTGCTGGACGCTCCGGTTTGATGGATCAAAATCAAGACAAGGAGCTGGAGCGGGGATCGAACTCATTAGTTCGACGGGTAAGACATTTCTTGCTGCCCATCGATTATAGTTTTATTGCACCAATAACGTGGTAGAATACGAGGCCTTGGTCCTTGGCCTTCTTATGGCCTTGAGGAAGAATGTGAAAGTACTGCAAATATTCAGGGATTCTGCACTTGTGGTTAAGCAGGTCAAGAGATTATACTCATGCCATGATCGAAGACTCACCAACTATAGACACAGGGTGTGGGACCTCCTAGAGGGCCTAGATGCGGTCAACATATAGTTGATCCCTCGTGCTCAGAATCGCACAGCTGATGCCTTGGCTCAAGCAGCCAGTACATTACAGCCCTTCTCTTTGTCAGGGCTTAAGAAGTTCACTGTTGAGCTGACATCTACGCCATCAGTCCCGGACAATGTCACCCACCTATAGGTCTTTAATGATGATGAGCATATACTCCAGTTCATCACAAGCTCTGACGTCTTTGCTGCCCAAATAATCGATGAGGCTGATCCACAGGAAGCTGAGTTGGACATAGAAGGGGTTATCAATCTGAAAACCAACACGATCCCTAGAGGGATGGTTCAGCTGGAGCGTGTATTCGACCTGGATCAAATCAGGGATCAAGACTGGCAAATGAAAAAGGAGACTATAAGCAGCCAGTGTAATGCTCACAACTTCGGAACGACCGAGGATATCAAGAATGTTTTTATTGGAAAGGTATGCACGCCCGAAGAGAAGAGGGGAATCACGGATGCCTTGCGCAGATATCCTAATGTGGTGGCATGGAGTTACGAAGACTTGAAAACATACGACACATCGGTCATCATACATACCATCCCTCTAAAGACTGAGGTGAGGCCCTTCCGTCAGCGGCAGCGCCCTATTAATGCCCTGCTAGAACCTATTGTTTACAAGGAGGTCCAAAAATTACTTTCAGCAAGGATCATCTTTCCCGTTAGGCATTCTACGTGGGTGGCTAACTTGGTCCCGGTTAGGAAAAAGAATGGAGAGATCAGAATATGCGTGGATTTCCGTAATCTCAATCGCGCCTCAGAAAAGGACAACTATCCGGTGCCTTCACTGGATGAAGTGCTGCAAATTGTCAACGACTCCCAGATGATGTCGTTCCTCGACGGATACTCCGGGTATAATCAAGTAATGGTACAATACGAGGATCGCCATAAGACTACATTCACCACTAAGTGGGGGACATTCGCGTACATGAGAATGCCGTTTGGGATCATCAACGCCGGCGCCACTTTCCAACGCGCCATGGATATCGCTTTCAAGGACCTGATCGGCAAATGTATAATCATCTATATGGATGATCTGACCGTATTCTCCAAAAAGTGAGGTGATCACATCTTTGACCTATGCAAAGTATTTTAGAGATGCCGGGAATTCGGGGTTTCTCTCAACCCCAAGAAGTGCATTTTTGGAGTGACCGAAGGCAGACTACTCAGGAACATCATCTCAAAGTGGGGAATCTCCATTGATCCTGAGTGCATTGAGTCACTACTCAAGATTCAGCCCCCGGGCAGCAAGAAGGAATTAAAGTCTTTCTTCGGAAAGATTAATTTTATCCAAAAATTCATTACCGGCTTCGCGGAAATAGTCAAACCTCTCAATGCCATGCTCAAGCAGGACGCCAAAGTTGAGTGGACACCAGAGGCCAAACAATCCTTTGAGGAGATCAAACGAGCCATTGCTGAGGCACCTGTGTTGGTCAGTCCAGATTATTTGAAGCCGTTCTACATTTATTCATTTGCTTCGGAGCATTCTTGTGCCAGTATGTTGACCCAAAAGGATGACGAAGGAAATGAGCATCCTATCACCTTCATGAGTGCACCCCTCAAAGATGCTGAATTGCACTACCACAACATAGAAAAGCAGGCGTACGCTCTCGTTAGGGGAGTAAAGAAATTTAGACATTACATTCTACGCAACAAGGTGTTTGCAATCGTCCCTGACCCAGCAGTCAAAACGCTTCTCATGCAAAACAAGTTGGGCGAACGGAGAGCCAAGTGGGTAACCCTGCTCCAAGAATATGATATGGAGATCCAACCAATGAAATTGGTAAGAGGGCAGGCACTTACCCGCACAATGGCCGAAACAGCAACAGAGGCCGGACCTGAACTCACGGTGCAGCAATATCAGCTTGAAGATGTCTCCCCGGGAGAGTGGTATCAAGACGTCGTTTATTTTCTGCTTAATCATAAGTGTCTGTCGCATTTGCAAGGAGTTCAGAAGAGGCCCCTCAGATTGAAAAGCAACGGTTATATGTTACAAGGGTCCATTCTCTATAAAAAGAATCATGAGGGCGTTTATCTAAGATGCCTCAGCAAGGAGGAAGTGGAACGTGTTTTCAGGGAGTTTCATGATAAGTTTGGTATAGGCCATGGATCGGGTTCTTCTACGGCCCATCAGATATTAAGGGCAGGGTACTACTGGCCAACTATCTTCAAACATGCCCATGGCCATGTCCGTTCATGCCATACGTGCCAGACCGCTGCCACCAGGGAGAGGAATGCTGCTGTCCCACTACACCCCGTGTTGGAGGTAAGGCCTTTTGCACAGTGGGGTCTCGACTTCATCGGTCCGGTAAGCCCTCCATCATCTGTGGGACACAGGTACATTCTAACCGCTACTGATTATTGTACTAGATGGACGGAAGCAATAGTTTGTAAGCATTGTACAACTGAAGTAGTTACTGATTTCTTAGAAGGCTTCATTTTAAATCGCTTTGGTTGTCCGTATGCTCTAGTATGTGACAATGGACCTGCCTTCGCTTCTTTAAAATTTGCTAGCTGGGCGTTTGACTATGGGATTGCCCTCAAATTTTCATCCAATTACTACCCTCAGGGCAATGGCCTTGCCGAGTCCACCAACAAGAATTTGATTACCGTGATAAAAAAACTGCTAGATAGGAATCCCAACGACTGGCATACCCAGCTCCGTTTCGCCCTTTGGGCTGATCGCACCCGCCATAAGGCTGCCCTTGGTGATTCCCTGTTCCACCTTGTCTATGGTCTTGAGCCAATATTCCCCATCCACCTGAAAATTTTGACTCTTCAATTCATCAATGACTTTTATAAAGGAGGAGATCGTAGGGAGGCTCATTTAGCTGAACTTTTACATTTAGAGGAAGTCCGAGACCATGCAATAGAAAATT
>VDFB02179597.1:0-30424 GCA_007258455.2 Sequoia sempervirens
AAATAAATTATCAAAAATCAAAAGAATTGTCATCAATGTTATATTTACTAATTTCATTTTTGTTATTTGATACTTCAATTCTTGTCATGTTTTTTTCATGATAAAACAATAATCAAATAGTCCATATCTATTTTTGTCAAACTCAATTTTCATTTTCACTGCTGACATTCAAGAATAGAATAGAATATTTTTAATGTCCACGAGGCCAAAGATAGCCTATGGGATGGCAGACCCTGCTATTTTCACTTTGTGAAGTGCTGATCTTCTGCTATTCAAGCTGATAATGTTCTCTCCCATTCTCTCAACCATCTCCTTACTGAATAAATCTTGAAAAGAAGTTGCCACTAAATTACTTATGTACTCGAGCTGGATGTCTTTGTAAACTTTACAATCCAAAATAAAGTGTTTTTCAGTTTCAACTTTCAAGTGTCCCAGCTGTGCAAAATAGACATACACTCTCTTCTCATACCTCTTTTGGCCTTTTCCATTTACCTGTTTCACATTGAAGATGATGCAAGTTAGTCCTCAACTGGGCAATGAGAATTTTTGATCTCCAAGGGATATTGTTTTTTGTATTATTAATATATATTTCATTCTTATTTTATATTTGTATATATTTATGATTTTTATATGTTTTTTGTACAGCTGTACCCAAACATACTCCACCCCCAATTTTTTTTTTCTGCATTGAGGTACCGTACCCATGCACCCATACCCGATTCGGCAACTTAGGTTCTCAAAAGCCCAAGGATAGAGATGGGGCATATTCTCATGCTAGTTACAAAGAGATGTCAAGGAAAAGTGTCCATTCCCCTCTTCAAAGACGTGAGGACAGTAAAGTGAATCAAAGGCCAAAGACGAAGTGAGATACAAAACACATAGGAAGCTATATCCAGAATTGCCCTAGTGAAGAAAAAGAAAGGAAAGAGTGATAAGAAGAAACTCACGATTTCTTTCAAATACCAAGAAGTGGAATGTAGTTCCAATGTGGATGATAGACTTGTTTACACCCCCCTTTCCCGAAGATATGCTTAGGTAGCAATGAAGGGCACGAGTAAGGAGACCATGCTAAAAAGATTTTTATATCAAAATTTAAATCAAGAAGACAAAAGAACATACTCTCTTTGATTCTTGAGCTAATTCAATTTCTAGGAAGTCAAAAAAACTTGGGTTGGAGATATATCAACATCCCAAATCTATGAATTGGGTTGGCTAAAACAAGGAGTGAAATTGTTTATCACAAAACAATGCACAATATAGTTTCGTGGCTATCACCATTTTATTGTTACTGTATATATGACGCGTCTTTATGTATGTGGGGTAGTATTTGGCAGCCTATATGTACACCTTAGAGATACCATTATTGGAGGAGGGACAACAAGTAGTACAGGTTAGTTAAAGATAGAAAGAGCTTCATCATTCATGCGTATGAAAGAAAATTGAAAATCTCCTTGATAAATACACATCAAGCAAAGTTGCTCAATGCAAGTGGCAAAAATTCTTCTCTTCTTTCGAAATATTGAAATAGTATTGAATGTGATAATTCTTCTAGTTCATCTACTAACAAAGACCAGAAGCAAATGTAAGGGTTGTGGTATCAATTCCAGTGAACATGGAAGACTGATCTAACAAGACAAAGTTGTGCAAGACCATGTGGCATCCCGATAAGAAGTTGGGGAAATTCGTTCATCATCTAGTGAGTGTCCAAGCTTTTGGAGACAAAAATCCTCCTATTTTGAAATGTGTGATCTTAAAAAGACAATTAAGTTACTGAAATCAGCTAAGGAAGTCACTGAGATGTTCTCATGAAGACTCTCCCTTTACTAGACACTCTTGAAGATTCACTTTGCAAGAAAAAATCGTAGTCATCATGCCATTGATGTTTATGAAAGAAAATCAAAGATCTTCTTGATAAGTGCACATCAAACAAAGAAGTTCATCAATGTCAGTGGTAAAATTTATTCTCTTCTTTTAAAAGATTCAAATAGTGTTGAATACGAGACTTCTTCTAGTTCATCTACTAACCATATCAGAAGCAAATGGAAGAGTTGTGGAATGAGTTCTAGTGGACATGGAAGGTTCATCTAAAGAGGCAAAGTTAGCCAAGACGATGTTGCATCCAGAAAACAAGTAAGATAAATCAGCTAACCAAGTCACGAAGGTGTTCTCATGAAGACTCTCCCTCATAGTAGACATTCTAGAAGATTTGTTGTTTAAAACAGATTCATATTCATCATCCTTCCTTATTAAGACAAATCAAAGATCTCCTTGGTAAGTGCATTCAAGCAAAGAAATTGATCTTCACTTCTTTTGAAAGATTCAAGACATATTGAATGTGAGACTTCTTCTAGTTTATCTACTAAATATGATTAGAAGTGAAAGGAAGGGCTGCTACATCAGTTTCAGGGGCCATGGCAAGTTAGTCCAAAGAGACAAATCTGTCTAAGACCAAGTGGTATCCCAAAAAAAAAGGTGGGGGCATCATTTCCTTATCTAGTAATTTTCCAAGTTTTGGGGACCAAAAGCATCCCAATGGGGGAGGTATGATCCAAAATGCATCAGTTCAGTTGGTGAAATTGGCTACCTTAGTCACTAAGATGTTCTCGTGAAGACTCTTCCTTGTACTAGAGACTCTTCAGGACTCATCATTCAACAAATATGGATGAACAGAGTTGCATAATGATAATACTAGTTCTCAGAGTAGAACAGAGACAAAAGCATTTTGAGTGAGCCAGGCACTCTGAATGTTAATGTCATGAGGAACCCAGTGACTAATGGAACCCAGTCATGGCAGTTTTGACTGCTACATAAACCTTCACACACAGGACAAAGAATAGAGCCTAG
This sequence comes from Sequoia sempervirens, assembly GCA_007258455.2. Classification (NCBI taxonomy): domain Eukaryota; kingdom Viridiplantae; phylum Streptophyta; class Pinopsida; order Cupressales; family Cupressaceae; genus Sequoia; species Sequoia sempervirens. Next base: position 2,845 of record VDFB02179597.1, read on the forward strand.
AGGATGAAGAAGCAAACGTGTTCTGTGTACAAAAAATTTGGTTGCTGAAGAGCCCTAGGCTCTCCCATCTAATGTTTCTCATAAAATTTTGTTATATAATGCCTCCAAAAGAGGCCATTGTAACTTTTTCTGATTAGTTTTGTTGAATTGAGCTTATGTTGCGGCTATGAGTTGTAGAGTAGTTGAAGGGTGATAGAAAGGGGCAAGTAAATTTGGGGAGCAAGGATTTGTAATACTAATGTCCCCTTCTTGAATTGGCGGCACAGGAGTAGCACTGAGTGAGTGAACTGACAGCGTAAGAATACTTAGGGTCAATTAAATCATGAAATAAGGGGGATGAGTCAATTAGGGTCAATTAAATAAGGAAATAACATAGATAAGTCAGTTAGGGTCAGTTAAATAAGAATGGAATTGTCAATGGAAGAAACCTGTTAGTCAGACGACAATCAATTGAGAACTGCATTGCCTATGAGGAAGCATAGAGTATATAGGTAGCATTGGGAGGAAATGAAAAGGATACTTATTGAAATGACAAACCAGAAGTCAACTTTATTTTCAGGCTTGTAACACTGTCACAGCAGCTGGTGGTGTTTGGAGATGAAGCCCTTTAAGCATGTCAATCTGATTTCTTGGAACAGAAACACCCAGGAAGCAGTGTGTGGTGTGGAGCAAAATTAGGATTGTACAAAGTGAAATCAGTCATTAAGGCATTCAGATTTGCAGGCTCCATAGTGTCCAGAATCATTTTTAGGTGTTCAGATTTACATGCTGGGCATGTCCAGTGAGTTGTATTGGTCTGATCTAGTTCAATGCTTTGTTTGTATTTGAATTAAATCCAGAAAAAATAAAAAACAATTTGTTGCAGGAATATTTCTGGGTCTGGTTTGTTGTGTATGCATTTATTTTGGGTCTTTACACCAACATTCTTGCCTAACCCATCTATGCCTTAAAAGGCTGGAAAAGGAAATTTGATAAATGGTCAAAGTCTTGGTTGCATCCTACCAAAATATAAAAATCTCAGACAAGGAAATTTAAAATATTTTTTACCTTTTAGAATGATGAAAAAAGAAGAAGATAAAACTAAACTTCGTTATTATAGAAACATCGCCAACACCAAACTATCAATTGTTCCACCTACATAACACTGTACAGCTAAAAAAGAAAATAATTAGCGAATTTTTTTAAAATAATGAATTGCCTCATATAAGCTACATAGTGAAACTGGTAGATAAATACTCAATAAAACACCCAAGGTAAAAGGCAATCTGCAAGATATATAACTTAAAAGAAATAGAAGATGAAATAAATTTTTGCAGTTATAACTCAGTTCATAAAATCCTAAACCGAGACACGATTAAAACTAGCTAGGAAATATATTTCAAAACTAAAAATTCCTAAATAATTGTCTAAACAACGAAAAAGTTGACTTTGATAGGCCCCATAGTCAAAGTTTGGCTTGCAGGATGTTAAATTGTCAACTCTCTTAATTTTGTTTATTCTTATATTTTGTATTATTTCATTAATATGAATACGTTATTCTTCATTATTTTTCTATAATACATTTTACATATAAACCATTGTAGATTGCCCACAGCAGATCCCTTGGTCTATCGTATTGAAGCATCTTTCGAAGTTCTCTTTATGATTAAGAATATAATTCTATCACAGATTATCATGTACAATATACTTGCACACCCAATCGTTTTAAAAGAAAACTTGAGGACAACCAAATTTTGGTAATGTGGAGAGTGGTATGGTATGTACCCAAGCTGTCTCGTTTACAGTCCAGAAGCCTCCTGAATTGGTTGATAAATTTTATGTTGTCTAGTTTTCGGTAGATTGCCTCTCATTCTGTGCAGGTTTGAAAACTTAAAGGAATCAATATTTATGGGACTGTTTTTGGCGCTCTTTCCAAAGTCAACTAGGGTTTTTTCATTAAAAAAAATTAAAAACATGAAAATCGCACCAGATGCTGGAATCGTGTCGTATTCCATGAAAAAACGCCATGTCAACACCAGAAACAGGTTGGATTCTTGATGCGGATCAAAAAAATTTTCAGCTGCACAGACACAAACCCTGGTCAATTATATAGGGTTTTTTTAACTGTACCCGATTCTGGGACGTATCATACCTGTAATCAATGGAGGAAACGGACAATTTGGCAACTTCGTTGAGAACAATAAGGTCTTTCTTAGGTGGATATGAAGACCACCTAGGTACTTAATCTAAATGTCTTCCTCTTGTATATCCTAGTTCATTGGAATAGCCCTTTTGTGAAATTCATTGTGTACTGTTGCACACTCTGGCCTTGTAATATTGTCAGTCAATGGACTTATCCTCTTTATGGCATGCAATAAAATTGCTTTCTGATTAGTCTCTTAAATCCACCCCAGGAACAAATAGGTGTTTATCTTTTTAAAGCCAAAGAATCAGCATAGTCTTCAAACCTATGCTACTGGTTTGTTCAGGAAAACCCCCTGAACTGGGTCTGGTTTTAATCCAGGTCAGGTCCTAGTTTGGATCCCTTGGAGGGCTGTCTAGGGTCCTGCAGAATTAATCCAGATTTGGTCAGGTCTGCTGCAGAACAAACCCTGGCGAATCTGGGTCCATTTTCCAGGACTTGGGTACAGATTTAGAAAACAATTAACAAAGTAATCTGATAACATTTTTCTCAATAAATTTTGTTGAGTGTTTTTTAATCTTTTTAATCTGCTTATATCTTGTTTGAAAGATTCTGAAAAGGATGTCTGTTTTGCTACCCTTGAAGTGCAGAGAACACCTATGTTACATGGCATTTCAGGGATGGGGACGGGGGCACGGCAGGGGATGTGTTTCCGGGACGTTTCCTAGGGTGCCATTTTTAGGGGACAGTAGGGGACGGCGACATACAAAAAATATATATATATATTATTTTTTCAAAATTTATTAATATATTATAGAGAGAGAGGGAAAGAGAGAGATATGTCAATAAATTAATAATTGATAACAACAATATCAATATGTAAATAAATCGCGAGAGCAGTAGTATAACAGCATAATAAATGTCATTAAACTTATTATTGTAGTCAATGATCCAGGTGTGTTTGTATTTCATTGGTAATCAATATAAATTAGATTTTGAAGGAAATGTCTGCTGCTGTAATCAAATCAGACTTATATCAGACCTGTAATGCAATGTATTCAGACTTGATATAGTGCAAATAAAATCAGATTTGTGGTTGAACGTGTCATATTTGTTGATGTTATGATAGTAGTTACATTTCTATGTTTTATGGAAATGATTTGGCATTAAAATTCAATCAAACACAAGCATAAACATTCAGAAATCAGAACTCAGTCACTTTGCATGTCAAGTGTGTTGGCGAAAAACTAACACCTCCGAGTGCAAGTTTGTAATGATTAGCTATGCACACCGCTGTGAATGAGTGCTCTTCAAATTAGGAGGGGAAGCTCCCTCGTCGTGCTGGAATGCGTGGAAAAGAAAAAGTAATCTAAGTCCTATCTTTTTGTTCTCAGCTGGAAGAGGCACAAGGTTAAGAAAACCAAGAACGTTGCAGCTAAGGATTTTCTGGTTTCGCAGATCATTAACTACAACTAAGTTAACTACTTTAAATCTATCCAGTTTCCTCAAGAAAACAGAGCATGAGGAAATGGAGCAGGGTTTGACTATCCGACGATAAGCCGCACGGACTCACAACGGAAGGCAAGGTATGAATAACGACCGCTTGTCCGAATAGGCTTATTGGAAAAAACAATATACGATAAACTAAGTACAGATTCTCAACTTGAACGAAAGGTGGCACATCTATCAGCTCAATCTAAATAAGTTTATTATTCACACACATCACACGATAACCAAGTACAGATTCTCAACTTGAAGGCAAGGTGGCACAACTATCAGCTCAATCTCAACGAGTTTATTGAACACATAACATCAAGGATAGCCAACTAGGATAATAAATTGCATTGGCGAGACACGCATACAACCTATGATCGACTAGCCATTATATCTAACTAAAGCAAGAATTCACCATCATAATTGCATGAAACCCTATGTGGCATAACAATTCATCATAATAGTAAATACTTATGAACAGATACGTAACGAGCAATATTGAGGGCAAGGTAGGCACATCATATATTTCTCTCTCGTGCAAAAGTTCTTGAACAAATACAATAATAGCAATACTATAGACAAGGTGGGCACATCATGTATGCTATCACGCATAAAAGTTATGTACAAATGAGCAAAAGCTCTTATTTATAGACATCAAAAGGTGTAGGGAACCCTAAAATCACCTTTGAGTCAACTATAGTCTTGCAATGCATGCAAGATTTATTGCTAAACCCTAATAAAGCAAACTATACAGCTTAATCGAAAAACTACCATCGCTTAATCTAACATTTAACCTAGGCCGGACAATGTGCAAGCATGGACGCCCTTATTTAAAGCAAAGTTAATTGGACACTACCCTCAGTTAACTGGAAACCCTAACCCTAACTCCTGTGAAGATAATCCCAAGGAAGAGATAAGCATGTATGAAGTCAGCAAGTGATCTCAAGACTGAAAGTCTAGTTAACTGCTGCTCTTGATTCTATCCTTAAAATTAACTGCAGGTACCAACTGGCAGATCACTCCACGTCATCTCGGTCTAACACTTCAACCAGGAACTCATCAATCTCTCTGTCTTCTGGCACTTTGATGTTGTCCAAAACAACAATCTGTTTCTTCAATTCTCTGTCACTTTCCTTAACTGCTTTTTGGTAGTTTCTAATATCTTCAATTGCTTTCTTGAAACTAGATGTCATCACAGAGATGTGATCTAGAATCTCCATCAAGATATCATGAACATGCTTTTGGAACTTAGTTTGCACAACCTCGAGATCAGTGTAGGTACCATCTTCATGAAGATAATGGCATAGTATCTGAGTGACTTTGGCGGCTCCATAAATGGAGTGATCTCTGTTCCTTTTGCCAGATGCTCTGATGAAAACCTAAATTAAGACCGATGTGGTCTTGAATTCAGTCTAGTCGAACCGTCTTCTGAAAAACTTGCCCGTTGACTGTGAACACGGCTATGTTCTGACAACTTTCTGAAGAGGCTAAAAAAGCTCTGGACAAGGCTAAAAATAGCTCACCGCAGGAAAGTTTTTCGAAATTTTTCTGAAATGTGGGTTTTGTGCAGAATCAAATTCTAAGCAAACCCAGATCAATAAAAATTCAAAAAAGTGAGTTTTAGCTAGGCATGCAGAGACTTTTTAGTCGAGAAAAGTAGGGGTTCTAGAGCTTCCCGGGGCAATTTTTCTCTTTGAGAAAATTGAACATGGTTTGTGCACAATGGAATTCTGAACAAAACCCGATGATGTGATTTTCAAAAGATGTGATTTTATCCACATGCAAAGAAATCTTCTAAAAAGCACGAGCGCTCATAATGAAGGTTAAGGGCATTCTTCAAAAAAATCTAAGACATGGGTTTTGCTGCTGATGCTGAAATATGCGAACCTAGATGATCAAATTCTGAAAATATGCTGAATTTCTTTGACATGCGAAGAAACCTAAGATGAGAAATAGAAGAAATAAGACATAAGATAGAAGGTTTTATTTGTTCTGCTTCTGTAGAATTCGCCTATCTCTGTTTTGGTTTTGATGAAACCTGCATGCAAACTGAAAACAAAGTCTGGAATATTCTTCTTCTGAACAAATTGAATCCGTTGCTATGAAGAACGCTGAAATCTGACACCTGTAGCACCTCAAATCCTCAAATGCATGAAGAAATCACCATGTTTTGAGCTCTGAATGATACGACTTGCTCAAGAATGAAGAAATAAGAATGACTTTTGTCTTTAAATAAATAAAATTCATTTAAAATTCGTCCATCTTCTCAAACTCAAAGTGCACTTCTTAATTTGGCAGTTAACTGAGCCTCAAATTAGGGCGCATGCTTAACTAAGCCTTCAAAATGAATGCCTAGAATGTGATTGGTTGTGAACTGAAGCTTAAAATGCATGAAAATGATGCTTTAATAGAGCACCACTTTTAACTTTAGTTGAACTGCCCATGCAAATCAGTTAAACTTGTGCATGCAAGTCAGTTAAGTGCACATGCAAAACAGTTAACTTCACATGCAAATTAGAACTCAACATCCTCTTCAGTTAACTGAACATGCAAATGCATGCACAATGTAGATGAACTGAACTTCTAAAAATAGTAACTCAAAATGAACTTAAGTATCTTCTGCATGCAACCCAGAAATCGTTCAGTTGAACTGAAGTCAAAAACCCTAATTAGGGCGCACCAGTCAACTTGTTTTGAAAAGTCAACTTTGACCCTCTTTAAGTTTCCATACTCACCAATTTTGATGAAAATTTGGATTTTGATCCTTGCCTGAGCCTCTCGTCAGCATTAATCGATTCTGATGACTGAAGGTTTCAATTGGTCAGCCTGACGACAAACGATATGAAACACGCAGGATCTCAACCACAAACAAAGCAAAATTATCCGCGCTCAAAACGTTTTCTTCTGTGCAAGTCAGCTTTTTCCAGATTTCTAGTCAATTCTCTACTTCCATCTTTGTAATGAAGAGAAAACAAATCCTTCATAACTTTTGATTTACCAACTTTCAGAACTGGATCACAGGTTCACTGCAGAGCTGACCTCATTCTGCATGACAGCTGCAAAGGCACATTTCTCCAGAAAACATCATCCGAGGGGTGAAAAACAAGGACGCCCTTTTGAAAAGTTGCTCTTTTTCCTCCCGTGACGCCATTTCGAACTGACCAAAATAATACTTAAACTCCGACCGTAAGCTGGAATCATCTTCCGATCCGACGAAGACAAAGTAAATCCGAAGTCGAATGTAACACCTGAGAAGCCGAATATCCTATAATCAAAAGAAGGAATTAAAGGCTTGAAAAGCTCAGGTGCCTTTATGAAAAAGTGCTCTTTTGTTCATTCCTTGATAGTTTGACTAAGATTTGACCCTATGTTTGACCTCCGGCTCAGGCACTTCTGCAACTCAGATTCACCCATTGACGTATGCGTCGCGAAGCTTGAACAAATGTGAGATAAACATCTTAGGTGGCATTTAGTCAAAAACCTTCATCTGACACCTCAAAAAGATGTAATTTTAAAAGCTACTCTTTTTTCCAGTGTTAGCCAATTCTGGCTCTCCTCTCGTTTTGTGCTATATCTTCCGTAACTTGCACCTTAAATAGGTTCGCTTTGACGTTTAATAGCCCAAGGCGGTTGACGATGCCCATTGAACAAGTCTCACCGAGGCGACAAACCCTAAAAACAAGATCTGAGCCCCTAAAAGATAGGGCACCCCTTTTGAAAATGTGCTCCCCTCTCCAGAGATATAAAATTTTGATGATTTTCCTTCAGATTTTCACTTTTCTTGAATTTTTTCAAGAATGTGACTGACATGAAATTAACACAAACCCCTATATTCAAAAAGTCCAAAATGACCTTTCTAACATCACTTTGACAAGATTAGACTCCAATTAAGCAAATGCCTTAGTGAAGGTGTAAAAAATTGGTTTGCATAACAAAGTGTTTGACAAAAATGTCAAAACAACCCAAACTCAAAAATCACCTTAGAAAGGAGGATGGAATATTTAAAAAATCAAAATTTTAAATGTTTTTTTAACCCAGGAAGCTCCCTGTCTGCGGGCCGTCCCCAGTACGACAAGGGACGTTTTCAATGTTCCCCATCCGTACTGGAGACAGGGAAATGTTCCGAAAGGGCAGGGGACGTTTCCTCCCATTTCCTGCTAGTGGGACTGTTTCGGGGACGGCTGGGGGACGTCCCCTTTGCATCCCCCCATCCCGGGGACGACAGGGGACAGGGACAGTGGGTTTTGGGGCAGGGGGCTTTGTTTGATATAGAGTGGTGGTGTTTCTACAGTCCACCTCCAATTCCTCATTTCAGCTTATAGTTCTTCCATTTTTCCCACCAGTTTCTACTTTGCGTTTTCAAGTTGCTTTTTTTCATGATCTAGGACTGCCTTTTGTCTAATTTGTGTCTGTCTTTGCCCCAAATGATTGATATTGATGTGTGTTAATAAGCTTTGTTCTGCATCTTCTAATTGCTATTCAGTGTTCAATGTGGGATTTATGGCTAGCTTGGTTCTGCTCGTGTGTTCCTTCTAACAAGTTTATTGATCACTTCCCCTGAATTTACTCATCAGTCCATCTAATTTTTTTTAGTACTTGTTTCATAAAAGTCCACCAAATCATATTTCTGTATAGTGATGAGCTTATCTAAATCCACTTGTGATCCATGGGCTGTGGATATGATGATGTTATGGGCAATTGTAGCCACAGAGGTTTATTGTTTCTGCCAGGCTAGGAATTCTTTGATTTTGCTCAATGTGTCCCATGCCAATGGTTTTGAGGTTCCAACCATGATTTGTTTTTCAGTCTTTCTAGTTGTGCCGTTTTCCTCATCCTTTTGGCTGCCCTTATGTTCTTCCTCATTTTCTCTCTTCCTCTATTTCCACTTCTTGCTCTATGTTTTTTGTTTGGGGTTGGTCTTCTTCTTGTAGTTCTTCACTTTCATCATCTTGAACCGCCATATCTGTGTCAAAATTGATTGATCATCCTGGAATTCTACGCTTTTGTCCATTTCCTCATCAGTAGGCTCTTCTATTTCTCCTTTTGCTGTGCAATCTAAAATGGACAATTTTTCTTTTGTTCCATTTCCTTTCTGCTTCTGTTTGGAGTTTAGTTGGTTAGGATACCTGGCTCTCACCTAAGAGACCCTGGTTCATGTCTCAGGAACAGAACCAGATGTTGACATAAAAACTAGAATGGAAATTGGTTTGGATTATGCTTAATGTTGTACTTCTGTGCGAGACAACAGGGAAGAAGGGTTTATCTATGCATATATCTGACTAATTTAAAAGAAAAACATACACACTTCATACATTCATATGCAATTGGACATTGGTAAGATAAGATCAGATATATATCTTTCCAAAATCATATACAATATCTTATGGAAATTGTTATCAACTTATCATACATTCATCAGAATCTAGTATATTCAACTATATCTCACATTATCTCTGCTTCGGATTCACTCATATCTCATTCATTCTTCATCTAATCCATGTAATTCCTGAATGAAATAACAGTAACTCCAGCTAGGGATTGTTTTCAAAATCTGAAACTAGAAATCAATTGAGGGTTTTTGTCCTAAAAAGATTTTAGGAAGAACGCACAGGTTCAATCCGCAAGCATAATGGTGTAATAAATCTTCAACATACAAAATGAGCCTCCAACACTTCCTTCCATAGCTTTTTTGTTGTTTTTTCGAAAAAAATAACTCTTTTTTTTTTGGTTTTTGCTACTTTTGTTAGAATATTATATTCCTTTATATTGTTAATGGTCAATAATGTATATAGTTAGGCTAGACATCTTAAATGTCTTCTGTAGTGAGTAGGTAGAGGTTGGCAGACATCTTAAATGTCTACAGTTGTAGTTAGTTGCAGTAGCTAGACTCATTAATGTTTTCAATGCTATGCCATTGCTTTATATTGTAATCTTTCCTTCTTGTTAATGCAATGCAATCTACCAGTTCATTTCAAAACATGGTATCAAAGCCTGATAACTGATTTTTAAAAAAAATTCTATGAATTTTTTCCTGAATAAAATAATTAGGTTTCCTGGTCTAAAAATCGAGGGTTTCTGTGTATGATTTTCGTGAGTATTCCTCATTGAAAATCGTAACTCTTTTTGCAATTTCATGGGCATTTGTTTGACGAAATCGAAGGGGATTTTATTTTTGTGGGTTCTCTGATTTCAATTGCGTTTTCTGTTTTCTCAAAATTGTGCGACCTTGTGATAAGGAAAATCGCAATTTTCTAGGCACAATTTTTTGCTTTAAAAAGATGCATTTTAAAACCCTTTCCTGGCGTTTTCTTTCTACGTGCAATTTGTGGTCTTAGTTGGCATATTTCTGCTCACGATTTATGGAGGATTCCGTTTTTTTTTTTCTGGCGCGATTTCTGGTGTTTTTGTGGTCATGCGATGTGCTTCTGTTGCATGCGTTTTTTAGAGACTGTGTGCAGGGTTTGGACGGGTTTCATCTGCGTTCTTGGCTCTCTTTTAGATGCGTTTTTGCCCCTGTTATTGGTCGCCGATCTCTTCATTTTTGGGTTGCGTTTTTGAATAATCTCCTAGGCGTGTTTTTCTGTCTTTCCCTGGCCGTGATTTGATGCTTTGAGAAACGCGATTTCCGCCCTATCATAGCCACAATTTTTCTATAGTCTGGTCGCCTTTTCCTAATTTATTTTTTAGATATGATTTGTAGTTTCTCTAAAAGTCATGGTTTTTTGAAAACTGACTAGGGTTTTGCAGATTTCTCTTGTGTTTGAAGTCAATTTTTTTTTTGATTTTAGGTTCCTTGTGGGTTTTTCGAGATCTCAACTGGGTTGTCTTCAAATTTTTTTGGGTACCTCGTTTTCCGTGCCTCAAAAGTTGTGCATTTGGGTGTTGCTGAAATTTTCTGGGTATTCAAATCTTCTGAGTTTTGTCTTAAAAACTCTGCATTGGTTTTATAACTTGAAATTCGTGCTAGGGTTTCAATTTCTGCCTTAGAATTTGTCCTGCAAAACTTGTTTTTGTTTTCAGTGCAGTGTTTTTTGTGCCTTAACCAGTTTGACTTCAAGGTACGTGATGGCATCTCTGACAAATCTAATGTTCGAAAGCAGCCAAAAGTTCAATGGGAAGAATTACAACACTTGGAAGCAACCCATACTTATGATCTTTGAATATTGTTGCCTCAATTAGGTTGTTTTGGGGAACTCAAGTCATCCCACTGTAGCTGGAAAGGACCAAGACAAATGGGATGAACACAATCGGGAAGTCGTTATGCTCATCAAACTCTCAGTCACAGATGAGCAGCTACCTCAGGTACCGTCTGGCAAAATTGCTACGGAAATCTGGGATCATTTGAAGGCCCTTCATGAAACCTTTGACAAGAGCAGAGCGCTCTTTCTTAAGAACATGCTTTTTTCCATCATGATGGATGAGAAAGTGTCTTTACAGGAGCATTTGACAAAGATTAAGGACATTCGTGATCAGTTGGAGGCGATTGGTGAACAATGGAGAAGAAGAAGGACATGAGTCGTCATTACTTTGAAGAGTTTGCCAAAATCTTATAGCATTTCATTGAAACACTCAATATTACTTCAACAAATGTTGATTTGAAGTTTCCATACTTGTGTAACAAGCTTCTAGCAGTCATTGGAATATGAGTTTGGGGCGATTACGGTTCATACCTCCCGCGAGCAAGTGTTCTGCGCCCGATCTTCTACTAAGAACAAAGAAAAGAGCTCAATCTTCACCATTGCAAGAAAGGCTTTAGTTCTAGCTTCTAGGGATGGCAAAGAAAGAAGAAGAGCGTTGATTACAATTATTGCCATAAATATGATCACATGAAGGTTATTTGTCGCATTGGTTGAAAACTACGAACAAAAAGAAGCAGGGAAGGTCTCAACAAAAGGCAAATGTCACAGAGCACTCTGAGTAGAAAGAATTTGCATTCTATGCTTTTATGGCCAAAAGAACTGCATATCCAGTAAAATCTTTTGCTTGGTATATTGATTCAGGGGCTTCTTGACATTTTACTCATCGTTGGGATTGGTTCACCAAATATGAACCATTCACTAATTCAGTGATCTTTAGAGGAGGCAAAGAGTATACAATTGCTGGTAAGAGCAATGTTCAGATTCACTCTGGAGGAAGAAATTTAATATTTCTTGATGTCTACTATGTTCCAAGCATGGAACATAATCTTCTCTCCATCAACCAGATCATGAGGCATTCTCCCCAGTTGGATGTTGTTTTCAGTTCATCCACCTGCAACATCGTTGATAGGGAGACTTGTACTACAATCGCTATGGGACTTGAGGATCATGGTTTGTATAGACTTGCTGATTCCGGTGATTCTTAGGAGCAAGCTTTGGCCGCTAGGAGTACTTCCATCAGCAAACTTTGGCATCAACGTTATGGGCACTTGAATGTGCACTATCTCTCTCAACTGTCTCGGGAGGGTTTGGTTGCTGGTCTACCTGAGATCCAAACTCAAAATCATGGAGTTTGTGGAGCCTGTCAAGCTGGGAAGCAGCATCAGACACCATTCTCGGATGGTGATTCTTGGTGAGCCTCGAAGGTACTTCAATTGGTTCACGCTGATGTATGTGGACCAATGCACACTTCATCTGTTATTGGGTACATGTACTTTTTATTATTTGTTGATGAGTTCAATAGAAAAATGTGGGTGTATTTTTTGAAACATAAATTAGATGTGTTCAGTACATTTCAGCAATATAAGGCCTTAGTTGAGAAAGAATCAGGTTCTCAGATTGTCACTCTAAGGTCAAATAATGGGAGGGGGTTTTGTTCAGCTGACTTCTCTACTTTTTGTGCTACACATGGCATTAAGCGCCAACTCACCACACCATACACCCCTCAACAGAATGGTGTCGGTGAACATAGGAATTGCACCATTACTAAAATGGCTCGTTCTATGATGGAGTATAGAAATGTCCCTAAAATATTGGGCTGGGCGGTTTATCTGCGAGGCCATTAAAGATCACTCTTTGACATTGGGGCGTAAGCCTAAGATTGCGGGCCCATCGAGAGTCTTTGGTTCCACACAACTCATGTATGTGGATACTTGAAGCCAAAGCGTGCCAAGTTGGACTCCAGAGCGGTGGCATATGTTTCTGGTTACAGCGACAATCACAAGGCATCACGAGGTTGATTGATGTAGGCGGTCGTCTCATATTCAATTCGTGATGTTGTGATTGATGAGACCTACTTGGTCCCATTTGTTCCACTACGAGTCGAGGATCGACTATGAAGGAAACTACGATGATGAGGGTGTTTGTCTTCCTCTTGGTTCTCCTGATGGGAGGGCTTCAGAGCATTTTGACTCTGAAGATGAGTCTACCAGTCTTGATCTAGCACCACTTGATTTTCCTTAGGACTCACATCCAGATGACTTTGTTCCAGAAATCCCAGGAGGTGCTATTTCTCCTATTTCAGATGTTGGTACTTCTCCTCGTTGGCCTAAGTGGTGGCTCAAGACTATCGAAGATCTTCATGATGATGAACTCATTTTGGAGCAAATCCAGCTCGTCCAGAAAGGCAAGCAACAAAGAAACCTCAGATCAATTTTATCTCTTATGGCCAACATCACTTGTATCCTATGAGCCTCGAGACATGTTTGATTCAAAAGGAATTCAAAGTGGGAAAGGCTGGAGACAGAATACCATAGTCTTCTAAAGAATCAAACTTGGGTTTTTTCTAATCTTCCTCCTTGGAAGAAACCTATTAGCTACAAATGGGTTTATAAGGTCAAGTATCATGTAGATGGTACTTTGGATAAATACAAGGCCAGATTAGTTGCTTGGGGATTCACACAGCGGGAGGGCATTGATTATGAGGAGACTTTTGCTCCTATTGCCAAGATGAGCACAATTCGTCTTCAACTGCTTGCTATTACCGTAATTTGGATGGAGCCAGTTTCATCGGATGGATGTCAAGGTGCCTTTCTCAGCGGTGAGTTGTGGGGAAGAAGTCTACATGACACAGCACAGCCTCCTGGTTTCAAGGTTGCTGGCAAATAGCATCAGGTATGTAGGCTTGTGAAAGCACTCTATGGACTAAAACAGGATCCTCGTGCATGGTACATCAAGATTGATCAGTACTTGGTTGATCATGGTTTTCAGTGCAGCCCTTCTGGCACTAATCTGTATGTCAAGCACTCTAGTGATGATATTTTGTTTCTTGTTATCTATGTTGATGACTTGATCATTATTGGCAGTTCAACACATTTGATTGCAACAATCAAACAGGATTTGTGTCAGGCTTTTGACATGATAGATTTGGGGCTTCTCCATTACTGTTTGGGTGTGGGGACGTGATGCTGGGTGGCGTTTTGATCTCTCGGTCCGTATTCCATAAATGCAGCGACAAATTTCGGATGTGGATTACAAAACTGCCTCCACACCTATGGAAGGGGCTGAAGTTATTAGCCAAATCTGATTCACCTTCGGTCGATGAAACGACATTCAGGCAACTAGTGGGCAGTCTCATCTACTCATTGCCACTAGACCTGATATCAGTTTTGCTGTGAGCTACATTTCTTGCTTCATGACAGCTCCAAAAGATGATCATTTGGTTGCAGCGAAGCGAGTGTTGAGATATGTTAAGGGCACTTCAGATTATGGCATTTTGTATGGCAGGTGCAAGGATCCAAAGCTGATTGGTTATACAGACTTAGATTGGGCAGGTTCAGTGGATGATAGAAAATCCACTTCTGGGTATGTATTCAGTTTGGGTACATGTGCTGTAACATGGACCAGCAAGAAGCAACAAGCAGTGGCTCTTTCCTCGACTGAAGCTGAATATCGAGGAACAGTTAAGGCAGCATTTGAAGCAGTTTGGCTCCGCAAGATGCTTTCTGACATGCACATGTCACAAGCAGGACCTTCTCCCTTGTACATTGATAATCAAGGGGTGCTCAAACTGGCCAAAAATCCAGTCTTCCATGAACGTACCAAGCATGTCGAGTTCCATTGCCACTACATCCGCAAGTTGGTAGAAGATGAATTAGTTCAGCTGCAGTATGTTTCGACAACGGATCAGACTGCAAATATTCTCACCAAGTCTTTGAGCCTGGATAAGTTTGTTTAATTCAGGGGGCAACTTGGTGTTGTTGATAGATTGACCATTAAGGGAGGGTGTTAGAATATTATATTCCTTTATACCGTTAATGGTCAATAATGTAATTAGTTAGGTTAGACATCTTAAATGTCTTCTATAGTGAGTAGGTAGAGGTTGGTAGACATCTTAAATGTCTACAGTTGTAGTTAGTTGCAGTAGCTAGACTCATTAATGTTTTTAGTGCTATGTCACTGCTTTATATTGTAATCTTTCCTTATTGTTAATGCAATGCAATCTACCAGTTCATTTCATAACAACTTTCTCCAAAAAAAAACAATTTTTGCTTTTTTTGAATTAAATAATTCATTACGTGCAAAAGACCCCTTTATGACTAGGAATCCACTTTTGAGGGGAAAAAGTCATTTAAATAAAATATAACACTTATACATATTTTAACATTTAACATTATAAACTTAAGTGTATATTATAAATACTCCAACCAAGTTGCGGAAAGCATTGCCAAGGTTTTGAAATCCAATTTTGGTCATGTCAAGATGTAACTAAGGTTGAGGAATGATGACAAGTGCTGACTCGAAAACTTACTAAAAGTAGATGTGCTCTCTAAGAAGTTTGGAGTACACTCTAGGAAGCCAAAAACACTTTTGAAAGCATCATTTAGATCCAAAACGTCAATTGAGCTCAATGCCCCAAATGGAAACCAAGAAAGATTGAACTTGTGCTCTCCAAGAAGTTTGGAGTTCTCCTCAACACTTGTAGAAGCTTACAGGAAAACTTGGAAATTGGCCAAAAGCTCAAGAAACAATATTGCTAAAATAGGGGACATTATAGATTTTTAGTATATGCATATTGGCTTGTCTTATGCAAATAAGTATTCAATCATGGAATCATATGAAATGATCAACAAAATTAATTTGGATACTCTTGTTGTATCACAACAACATAGTTCGGAATACATATCCTTATGCTTTCATTATATCTTGCATGTTCTTGTTTAGTTTTGGTGGTTTGCCAAGTGTTTATTCTTGGTTTAGGTCATACAAAATAATATAATATTAAAAATTATATAAAAATAATCACAATAACTGTATAATTGTAACATATATTAAAAGATAAATATAGATATGTTTTTTTTGCTTGTAGTAACTTGGGTAAGGGACCCAAGCCCCAATGCAAAATGGCATCCAGTGCTAGAAACAAATAAGCTCACGACTCATTTGAATCTAGAAAAGATATTATCACCCTAAAAACAAACCCAACAAGTCAATAACTTGACACCCTTTTGAAGTCTTCCTCATATCCTTGGATGATCTAGAGTCATCAGATGAGTGGTCTTCCTCAACAAGTGTTCCTTTTTTTTTCTACCTTTGTCCATTCATGCTTAGGGGATTGTGCGGCATGCAATCCAAAATTTAGCAAATCCATAGAAGTAACATTGAAGTTGTCTTAGTATACACTACTGAAGTAATAGAAGGAGCTTTTTCAGAAGATTGGGAAGGAACATGATTGAAAACTTACAGTTTGGTATCAATAACTTCTACAAAATTAGAAGTCTCAATATTCACCTCCTTATTTGAAGAAGCACTCAAATTCTCCTAATGGTTAAAAACCTACTTTGCATCTTCATAAGCTTTTGATTCTTTCAACTTGCTAGATGGAGACAATAATTCTTTCTCCTTTGTTGGGAGGGGCCAACCATGTTGTTGTTCAACTCCCCTGCTAGCAAGTGGGCTTTAGAAGTGCGGCATGTCTTTTTTTGAGCTTTTTGAGGTAAAATGCCCATAAAAGTAACACCATTGACATCTGAAAGGAATGTTAACGTAGTCTAGAATTTGAGCCCAAAATCTTCTATCCTTGTTTAAAATGATAGATTTTGGCAAACCCTTGTTCAATTCCATTTCAACATAGATTTGAGCATAGGTAATTCGTGAGAAATCAAGTGGGTCAGGGGACTGTTCAAAAAATATCCCTAGAGAGTTAGCATTATCTTTCAAGCCGACTTCACAATAATATTGAAAACTTAAGTATGGAAGCCACACCCATACAAAAGTAGAAGCAAAATTGTTTGTCCAGGGGACAAAAAAGGAAACCATGACTCCAAACTCAGGGTATAACCATCCTAAAACCATGGACCAGGTTCAAGAAGCATGTGTTTGTCTTCCGGTGACTTACACAGAATAATGAAGAAGCTTTGAGTACAAGAAGCAAATTTAATACCCCTCCTAGACCAGCCACTTCATCACCAAATCTTTTTCTACATCAGCCACTTATTGACTAAATCATTCTTTTTCCACATTGGCCACTTCATCAATTGAGTCAAATTCCACAATGGGTGAAATGTTTTCCCGATTGAGAACCTTCTTTCCAAAAATTGTTTTTGTTCCCTTTTGGATGGTTGATCAACAGCCATTCAGCAATCTTATTGCCATGGAGGGAATCAAAAGTATTCTCTGTACCCAAATCCCCATCCATTGTCACACTGCTTCCATTCGACAAAGATTTATCAGATGAATTATATTTTAGGGCCTCTATATATGAGCCAGGAGTAATATTTGAAGAACTGTTAATGGTAGAGGAAGATAGGCACCTAAATGGGATCTTCAGAGAATGATGATTACAAACCATAGGGGGATGATTTCCTTTCCTTAAACCAACAAATTTATGCTTGAGTGTAGAAAATGATGAAAATGCTCATAGAGTGGAGAGGTAGTAACCCTAGGATTTGCACAATCATGTACAACAGCAACAAAAGTCATATTTGGGAGATTAACAAATTATTTAGGCATTCAAACAAACAGTTTCATGAATAGGAGTAGATTGTAGGAAAGAATTGCAAGGTCCCATAACTCACATTTAGACAAAATTTTTCTTGAAAAATTTGCGCCTTTTTCCAAATATTTTGTTGACTGCATTTTGATTGGCTTCTTCCCAATTTTCTTGACATTATAACTCAATATTTTGTAATTTTATCTGGTTTTTCTGACATTATCTGATCCAAGTGTTTTTTTTTTTTTCACATTATAAGCCAAAAAGACTGATATTCTTCACATTTTATTGCGAACTGGTTGATTTTTTAGGCCCCATTACTATGCGATCTAGCGAATATTTCACTACCTCTATAGGGATTTAAGCAACAATCCATCTACTTTCTTCAAATATTTTGTACCAGCAGTGCCTGGCTCTTTTTATTCCCAAGTCTATCACCCTTTGGCACATATCCCTATAAGGGGGTCTAGAGGTAAGAGAGCCCTCCTGTTGATCAGCTCCTTTTTTTGGCCTACCTAGGCAACAGGAAACACAAAATGGCCTTTAGATGCTAGTACTTCATATTAGAGCTAATAGATCAGTTGCATGACACTTTTATCATTAGTGTTTTTGTTAGGTTTAGGGTTCTTATTTTAAGTTAAATGTATTATTTATTATTTGTTTTATTTTAAATTTTAAAATGATAAATAATAAAATTCATATTTCAAAATAATGAAAAAAAAACTATATTCTGAAATTCATGATGTACACTTTCATTTATTTTCTCTCTCACTCTCTATGCAACTAGGATAGCTTAAAATAAAAAAAGACAAGTTATCTCTCTTTTTTTCTTGAAGTTGTCTATTTTTTTGGTTCTCAATATTTTCTCAATATTATCTTGAAAAATTGAAAATATGTCTCTTTTGGTTTGTTGAGATATTCTTGAGAAAGATATTTTCTTCTATGGTTTCATTTACAAACCATGGTTCAATTCTTCTTGGGTCAAGGTACTCTGCCATTATTTTTAGAAATCATGTTAGTGTTCACATTGGTTAGTATAATAATGTGCGTGAAGTTAAAATAAAAGTTAGTTATAATAACAACTAACAAAACTATTCTAGGTGAGAAAATAATTATTTAAGGAGTATTTATTTGTATGTTTGAGTTGTTGAAACAACTCAATATATTAAGGAGTTGTTTCCTACAAAATAGGATATGAGAATCCTATAAATATGTAATATATTTGATTGAAGAAGAATGAACATGATATTATTTGAGTAAATTTTCTTTGAATGCCTCTATTATTCTGCCCAAAATCTCTGATATGGTATTGGAGTGCCATATGTTGATGTTATAGCAGCGGGAGATATCTTTCTCTCAAATTTAAATAATAAATGATGAATAAATAAAAGCAAGTCGGACTTGCTATAAATATTGATTTTTTTTTATGGGCTGACTCAAACAAAAAGTCGCCTTGTTTTGTGAAAGAGGCTGACTCTAATGAAAAGACACCTTTGATTTGTATATATACCAAGCAATGATCATTCATTTGATCATTCGATTTTTCAAGAAACAATTCGCACTTAAAGAGGGAGTTCGCACTTTTGCAGCAGATCATAATATTGCTTCAAGCAGATCGATATAAAGGAGAAATCATATGTGTTTGTATATTCGCATCTAGGAGAGGTGCTATCATCCATTACATCAAATCGGCCTTGTGTTTGGCCAAGTTGTAAAGCAGATTTCTGCTCTTTTCATTCAATATATAAGGGATATATTTTGGCTGGGTTTTTCTCCCTCGAGAAGGAGGGTTTTCCCAAGGTATCTTGTAGTGTTCATTGTTCATTGTGTTGCATTTTTGATCCTAAAACTAACACCATAATCCTACCCTATGAAGTTAAGTCGATTGTGTGGAAGAGAGAAATGCAGCGATAAAGGAAGAGGTAGCTAAATGTTTTTTATAGAACTAGAAGTTTTCATTTGCAATAGAAAATCATGCTAATACAGTGAGCATGGAGTCCAAAAGAGAAACTACTCCATACATTGCTTTGTTGCTACCCAATAAAATCATCAGGTAGAGACGTTTGAAGTGGTTGGAGCTGGTAATTGTAGATCAGCTGCATCGGTAGTAGATGTGGTGAAATTACTGTGGTGAAAAATGCAAAGAAAGGACAACAATTATGCCAAATGAAATGAAGGAAGCTGTTGAATTAAAAGAATAGGAAAGGAGGCTCTTGCTGTTGATTCGTGGCTCTGAAATTCTTGATCTACATCTTTGAACATTAGAATTTGTGAAAGGGGTTTTGAGCTCATACATTCTTCTAGCAAGAAGTTCACATTATCTATGGAAAGAATATTCTTTCCTTACATGAAGTGTTTCCCAATCATAGTCATTGGGCTTGTGCTGGTCATAGGATCTTTTGCAACTCTAGGAGGCTGATTTTCTCAAGCCACAATCACTCACAAAAAAAATTGCGACTATTGCCAATTATGTGATAATGGACTCCTAAACAAGACTTGTGTGGATGTGTGAACGAATAGTGGCATGGATAGCAAGATCTAAGCCAACGCGAGCAGAGCCCACATGGAGGAGTTGAGTACATTCTAATATTTTAAAATTTATATTAGAAATTAAAATTAAATTTTAATAGTTTTATAGTGGTAGGTTGTTATTGTCTAGTTATTGTCTTATGTCTCAAAATGTCTTATTGGTTCTTATAGAGATATTTATATTATAGGCTAAAAGTCAAGTTGTATTATTTTGTTTAGAATAGGGTCCATTTTTATGAGTCATTAATTGTTGTGTCATCAAATATGTCTCTCAAAATTCAAAAGTGTCAAAATATTATAAAAATAAAAATGGCCTCAATTGTAATTGTATGCACCATTGCTTGTACACGACATCCATCTTGTGTGGGGGGGGGATTCTAAAATTGAGCTTCAAAACCAAATTTGCTAAATAGCAAATCATTTGGAGGATGGAGGCAGAAGAGGTTGGAGGATAATAGCACCTCTCTTCAGTCACTAACGATGAGGCTGCTTATCAGCTTTGGTGGCATTTTATTTTCTATTGTGTGGCAGTGACAGTTTTCTATGTTGTTGGAGATCGAGTGACACGATCAACAGTGGCTATTTCTATTCATGTGTGTTATTTTCTTATGTATCCTCCTAGTGTAAAATATTGTAATAAGCAAAAGTACTAGTGTAATGTAGTTCATGGATCTTGAAAAGGTTAGTGGTGATCCAAAAAACCATATGAGGTTGAACAAATGAGCGTGTTCTTGTTTGTGTCTAGGTTTGTGGTAAACCTGTGTGAAAACCATGAAAGGTTGATGAGAGGTGCCTTTCGTTTGAATCAAGATCATGAGCCACAAGAGTTGAAAGTGTTGAAGTCTGAAAGGAGGAGAATGTGGACATCATTGGTGCTGTAAACAATTGTATAGGAGAGCAGCTGACTACAAAGATCCTCTGATTGTCGGACTTCTTGGAAGTATGGTCAACCGGTGACGAGTTCACTGGAAGCTAAAGCGAGATACATTCTCGTATGTAGGTGATCATGTGTAGCAAGATCCAAAGAGCGGTATGCAGACCTAAAAGTATGCGTAGGCATAAAATTTTGTTTCTAGTTCATGTGTTGTACATTCCCCCCATGCTCACACTAAGAGGGGGGGGGGGTGTTAGAAATCATGTTAGTGTTCACATTGTGTAGGATAATAAGGTGTGTGAAGTTACAATAAAAGTGAGTTATAGTAACAACCCACAAACCTATTCTAGGTGAGAAAATAAAATATAAGGAGTATTTGTTTGTACGTTCGAGTTGTTGAATTTACTTAATATATTAAGGAGTTGTTTCCTACAAAATAGGATATGTGAATCCTATAAATATGTAATGTATTTGATTAAAGAAGAATGAGCACGATATTATTTGTGTAAATTTTCTTTGAATGCCTCTATTATTCTGCCCAAAATCTTTGATAATTATATGGTGAGTAGAACAAAGGACCCCCAAAGGTATGAGCTTAGATCTGGCCATCAGATTGAATGAATAGGAATGACCATTTGGAGGAATGAATGAATATACCAATCAAATTTAGCCTCAATTTTAATCCAGTGGATGCGACAAATGAAGGTATGCTAGGTTTGGATCAGAGACCAACAAGTTAACAGAGCTGAATGCATTGGGAAAACCATTTTGTTCTTTTTTTTAAAAATAAGTTTTTTTCTTTGCTTGCATTTTTGTTTGGGTCCTCTCCTATGAACCTTGGGTGTATCCAGGTAGGACCCAGGCTTTTTAAATACCTAGACTTCCCTAGGTACATTTTAGATCGTGATCGATATATGGAATTTATATTTGCTACTATCTGTGATTCTATATGTTGATTCTCAATTCATGTCTTATCATTTCTAGGTATTAAATGTTCTATTATTTTGGATCAAATTGTAAGTGTGGGTAAAGTCATCCTTAATAGTTGGATTGATTTCTTGGTTGTATTTTTGAAAGAGGATGTAACTTACTATATGGGGTTTCATGAACTTAAATTTATCTAGAAAGCTAGTGCCATGATTGTCTGTTGTGGATTGGACATCAAGTTACACTACTATTACTTGAATATAATTTGGTTTGGGGAAAACTTGATCTTTTTTTTCAAAATTTTTGGGAGTTATCTATGGTCGCATTGGAAAATGGGGATTGTTTCAGTGTAGATTCTTGTTTGTACCAATCATACATCAGGTTGTGATCTATTTAGAGGCTTGAAGTGTGCAAGGTTTTACAAGTATGGTATTTGCTTTCACTGAACAAGGTGCAAATAAACAAACCTAGTTCTACGTAAGGGTTTGACACATGGTAGGATCTTGAATGTTTGTACCTTATTTTAAACTAAAATCTTGAATGAATGCTAAAACCCACACTATACATGATATAAATGCCAAAATCTGATTGCAAAAGTGTAAGCATAAGAAAATGGTACTATTAACTTTATCTAGAGAACATCTTAGGTCATCTCAATGGCACTTTCAGTCTCCCCAACAATTGGGGTTACCAAAATAAATAACTCCAACAAACATTTTCAGTTTTCTAATAGGTTTGTCTCGTTTGACTGCATATTTCAACTTTCAGTTACACAAATTGCTATTGAGTGTGGCGATTGCTTCCTTGTCATCAAGTACCTTAATTTACGGTTTTTAAGAAAAGTTTCTGTTTTTTGAAAGCTTTGCATAGCTGAATATAAAGCATGTAAGTAGGGTAAGAGACATGCATCTCTCCTATAGAGTTTGCCTATTTTATATACGCTTTTAGTTCATCCATCTAGTAATTTTCAATTTTGTGTTCAATTTTCTACAATTTTTACTTATAATACATCAAAATTTTCAACTAGTGTGTTGTCCCTTGTATTACCATCTTAATTCATATTAGTGGTATCAAAGCTTATTTGCTCTTGTATGTACCATTGAATGCAGTTAGGATATAAATAATTTGGTTTGAAGACAAGAGATTTGTCAAGTTACTTTCTTGATACATGCAAGCAACCTTAGATGGGTATCAAGGAGCAAATTTGACTCATTGGATTCCTTTAAAGGGTTGATTGAGTCAACACGAGAAAGACAATGGGCAAAAATGATGAGTCAGCTTGAATAGTGTTGTACTCGTACACATTTTTTTTACTGAGTCAAATTCTAAGTAAAAATAATGGTGCTTGTAAGCTGTTTCCAAGTCCTTGTTGCAAGCAGTTGCCAATGTTGTCATTGCCAATTCTAGACAATACCTATGTAGGACCCATAAGAGGAGGTATTCAAGCATATCAAGCAAGGTGGACGTGTTGACTAGTGTATATAGAAATGCAATACGTGCAGAAGTAGGTAAATGAACGACAAATCTTCCAAGGATATTTTGATGAACAAAGGTTTCTAGGGCAATTTCAAGCTAGGGAAAGGCATATAGGTGGTTGAAAATGTGTAGAAGGAAAAAAAAGTCATCCTTGAGGGCTAAAATTATGTGAAAATGATTGCAAACATCTTTGGTGTGCCCCAAGGGGGTCCAATGTCATGTTGCAAGGCAAAAAGTCACTATTGATGTCATGAATGCTTGCGCTTTTCAATGTTAATGAGGAAATAAATCACTTAAGTGACTCAAAAAGGATGTTTTTCTACTTATGTGGCAAATGTTAATGAAGAATTTATAATGAAAACTTTTTGAATGAAAAGTGACTTATTGACAATTAAGTGAAGAAAGATGCTTGGAATTGGCTTAAAAGTTAAAGCGAAAACATGAAAAAGTGCTCCCAAGTGTTCAATTGTGCCCCTAGGAGGTAAGAAGACAAAAGTGAGAATTTTTTTTTTGAAAATTGTTCTTGGAGGCCCAAAAAGTGCACTTGGAGAGAGAAAATCATGTTTGCCTTTCGGAAAGCTGAACCACATGTTCAACTACATCGAGAGGTTAGCTTGCTTGTGAATGGGAATTCTAGGGAAATCAACTTTGATGATGTGATGAAGGTGAATTCCATCCATGGTGATTTCATGGAGTGCATTGAAGAAGTTTTTTTTTTTGAGGATACATATGAAGAAAAGTACATCTAATGGCAACTATTGCAATAGAAAGGCTAATTTGCACAAGAACACACCAATACTTTTCGTGCATTGCAAAACTTGACATCAAGGACTTTGAAAAGCATCGAGTCCTCAAGTACTTTAGGGGGCTTTCATTGCTACATCTAGACAAAATGGCATTTTAAGACATTGAAACCTTGTGGACTACCTACACTTTTGTATATAGTGAAAATTGAAGAGATATTCTCATGTCCAAAGATACGAAACTCTTTTGTAGGTGCCAAGCCATAGGGAGACAACAATAGGAGGCTTGTAGCCAAGTGGCAAAGCAAGGATGCCTTGTTATAGAAGAAGTGATTGAAGAAGATTGACAAGAAGGCCCAAAAAGCCACAACTATGTAGTGTGAGACACACAAGAGTTGTGTCATGACCAAGATTATCACACCATCAAGCCTTGCTTCACAAAAGTTGGTCATAGATTTTTCATTGTTACCTACATATCCATTTGAATAGATAGAAGTGGATCATATATGGATACAAACCCACATTCTACCATTGCCATTGCAAAAGTCTTGTCACTAGAGGATGAGGAAAGCCAATTCTATTCGTAGATTTGGGTGAAGGGAATGGTTCTTCATTTCATTGCAGATAGAGGAAGTTAGAAAAACATGATATTTGTAGAGATAGTCAAGATGTTGAATATATAGATGCTTTACCTAAATTTATATGCAATGGGAGGGGTGAGTTAGGGTAGAGAAATTCGTGTCAGTTGATAGTGTTGTCTATCCTATTCTATCAAACCCTTCAAAGATTAGGTGGTCTATGATGCAACACCCCTAAACGTTGATTTGTTGGGGCAACCCTAGATGTGTGTCTATGGGGGTAGATCTTAGAGTGCCTTTGTTAACGTGTGATAGTAAATATCGGATACCAAAGGGGCTCCAATAGAGTTAGTGTCCTTGACAAACGTGTAGTATTGTTGACAAGCAAGTGCTCAAATTGGGACATTTGTCTTACAACATGATTAGACTTGAAGAACCAAAGGTTGCAATGAATACATTTGCTCAAACACCAACATGAATAATACAACAAAAACCAATGAAGTAGACATTCTCATGATACAAAGTTGTTTTCACTTTGTCGATGACTATTCCTTTGGATACATTATTGTCAAGGATGGTCTATGTATTGACCTAAAGAAGATTGAAGTCATTAGAAATTGGTTAGCACCCAAGATTCTTATATAAATTACGAGTTTTTTGGGTCTAGCAACATAATTCTACAAGAGCTTTATGCTCAGATTCTCTTACATTGCATGACCTCTAAATTAGGCAACAAAAGGTGGGGCCAAAACAAAGTTTTTATAGATGGGAGCACAATCGTGGGTGTTACACACACTTAAATTAGAGGTTTTATTTGACACTAGTGCTTATTCTACTTGATTTGCATGAATCATTTGAGATCAAAATAGATGTCACTATGTATGCACTTGGAGCAATTCTCACTTGACATGGCCATTCAATCACTTACCATACCCAGATGTTTTTTTGATAGTGTGTGGGTAATCGACATGGGACAAAGCACATTAGACTACTACTTAGGCCTACAAGCTCTTGAAGCACTATATATTGTGTAAGGAGACAATCATTTGTATTGATCGTAAGCTGCTACAATTCATGTAGGTTCAAGGTAAGTTGTAGGATAATCATAATCAAAGGTGGTCCATGTACCTACAACAATTTCATGTAGACATCAAACACAAGCAAGGGAATATCAACAAGGTTGCTAATTGCTTGAGTAGACCTACAATGACAATCTTGACAAATAGTCCTCAACTTGTGTGGGAATGAAATTTAGAATTGCTTCAATTGTACTTTTAGAGATCTTGATTTATTTAACGTATGGAAAAAATGATAACTAGGCAAGAGGTTCGTGACTTATACCTAGAAAATGGGCTCTTATGTTACATGGGACACATTTGTGTTCCCATTAAGGAGTGACAAAGGCAATTTGGGAAGCTCACAATAGTTGGATGGCTCCTCTTAACCAAAAGTAATGCTCTTCTTTCAATTCTTGACAAGCCTCGACAATTTATTTCCATGTGTTTCATTTTAGGGCTTCTCATGACCAAGTACAATCATGATTGCATATATGTTGTGGTTGAAAGGTTCTCAAAGATGATAGTCTTGATACCCTACAAGAAAGGGGTCTTTGCAGAATAAACTTTGAACTTCATCTTTATGATAAGTACAATAATAGCCTTAGTATGTTTTGGTTGATTCTATTGTCTGTGATGGACATAAAACTCGCAAAGTCCACAACATATTATCCATAAATTAATGGATAGACATGGGTCATAAATTGAATTAATGTGCAAATTCTTCAATGTACTAGTTGAAGAGTCCCCACAAATGGGATGAAAGTTTACCATATGTGAAACATAGATACAATTGATCTCTTTATGGCATCATGTAGCATGGCATATTTAAAGGTTGCCTTGGGTTCTAGTGTTTGGTATCTGTTGGTGTAGCACTATTGTCATGATGGAAGAGGCATCGCCCACACAAAAAAGAAATTGGATGAAATGACTAAATTGGTTGAATGGATCATGCGTATCCAACAACTAAATTGGTTGAATGGATCATGCGTATCCAACAACAAATTCATGAGATCTTGTAGTGGACCAATGAAAAGTATGATCACAATATCATGTCTCACATCAGTTTTATGTGGGAAATAGAGTTGCACCTTGAAAAAGAGAGGCTTCAAGGCTTAAATAGGAAGTTTAAACTTTTGTGGTATGGGCTATACATCATTATCAAGTAGATGGGTGATAACCAGTGTTCCATGGAGTTTCAAAATGGAGGGACAAGGGGATAAACTTTAGGGATTAGCCAAATTTTCCCAAAATTTGGGGATGGAAGCACAAATATAATATATACTATATATAGTTAATAAATGAACAATAAATAAATAATTTATAAACTATTTATATATAATATGTATTATTAATTTATTTATTGACAATTGTTTATTTTCTTTTGCTAAATACACCTTGGTTAAGCACCTATGAACTGCAAAAATGAGCATTCACCCAATCCAATCTCAAAAAGGTAGATTATCTTGCCATAGTACCCCATACAAAGAACCCTTGAACTAGATTACATATTCGAGCTTTTTACAATTCCTACCATTGTCCAAAATTGAGGACACTTGACGTTGTATGAACATGTGGTTTAACAGTCTAACATCACCTTCTTAAAAAATCACAGAGGATAGAAACTTGAACACAACAAAACCAACCCTATACAACACTACTTTTAACTGTACACTTGAATAGGTGGACCCTTTAGACATATGACGACATATTACCTTGCTGTGTTGACCTTGTTGAGATGATTTCCTTGTAGCATTTAACATCCAAGACCTTAACTTCAATAAGAAATTGCACCTTTAGAGCATTCCCCAACAATTTCAAGCATTTAAATTGTTTGCCTTAATTCTTCATGATAGTATTAAGATGCTCCATCGTATAGTCCAAAATGTTGTTTTTATGATCAGATTTAATGCACAGAAATTTAATTCAAAATC
>VDFB02179598.1:0-25397 GCA_007258455.2 Sequoia sempervirens
ATATCCCTCTGAATGCAATAGATCAGCTGTTATTTCACAGCCTCTGAACTGCAACACTGAAGATGACTCGTTCTCCAATGCCTGTAGACAATTGAAACCCTTGGCTTCGTTCTCTGGAAGAAGACTTGATCAAAAATCCATTTCATAACATAATGAGCTCAAAACCCAATGAAACCCTTATATCTCCTCAAGAGTTCGAATTTTCTCAATTAGGTTTCATTTAAATAAATTCGAACTTTTCTTTTTAATTTTTCAATAGTTTTCGAAAGCACTTTTAATTATAAAATATAATTAAAAGTGGCCCCTTCAATGATGGCGACCCCTTCAGCAAAAATCACTTAAGTTATAATATTTAAAATATTATAACTTTATAACATAAGCTCCAAATAATTAATATTTAATTAAATCAATTAAATATTAATATCTTCCTCAATATATGCCCGATGCACGAACCGTCTGAAGCTGATGAAGAAGGAAGTGATTCTGCACGTGACCAGACCATACTGCTAAAAATAGCAGGGGTGCTCCGCTGAATGCCAAATACTGCTAAAAATAGCAAGTCAGGCAAAAGACATCCGAATGAGCCCGAACGAAAGCCAACTGGTAAATTCTGACAATCCGAAGCCAAGCCAAGCTCCATCAAGTGACCCTCTAACCATGCATATTAGCCTACGAGGGCTAAGAATAGGCTAAATCCATCAACTCTGATGCTCGCAAAATTGGGGACATTACATTAATGCAAAGACAAAGTCCTTCACTAGATGGCGTTCACATTTCCATTTCTCTGGTTGCAAACGACTTCCTTTTAGCCGCATTCTGTTAACTTTGCCATGGTTGCGTGCTTCTATAGGCGTCATCTGCATTTTCACGGGCCTTTTCTTTTTTTGACATTTTCAAATATTTACCAATGAAATATTTACCATTGCGATTCATTTATCAAAGATGCGTTTTTAAAAAAGAAAATGGTGACTCAACATTTCATTCGAAATGTTTTAAAGTGATAAAGTGTTTTATTTCGAAATGATTAAATCATTTAGCCAAGGTTTGATTTTAAAATAAAGTGTTTACTTAAACTTTATTCAATTTTCAATTCCCTATAATAAAATGTATCTATATATTATTTTATTATATTAAAATATATTTATAGTATAGTTTTAATTTACATTATATATATATCTATGTATAATTATTTAAATTTATTAATTTAAATAATTTCATAAACATATATATATTTTGTAAAGACTATATTATATACATATTTGATATAATATTAAATATATAAATATATTTACCTTTACATATATACATGTATATACATATACATTTAAAATTACAACGTACGTATACTGTGAGCCAATCAACATACTTTTATTATACATACCTATGTATATGTATATATATGTGTATACGTAGATTCCGAGTAATATCAACATAATATTTATTCACATTCACATATATATAACAGGTTTGTTGTGGGTATGTATACATGTATATTTACTTGTATACTTCCTCTATGTATACGTATTCATAAGTGTATTTATATCGATGCATACGTATGGCATATCCATCTGCTCTCATACGTTTGTATCGACATGAATATACTTATGGACACTTGTACATACCGTATTTATATATACATATGCACATGCCCACCTCCTAACCTGTAACATCATTCCACATATGGTTATACTGGCAAGCATCACTTATTCACGCATTCAGAAGTAGATACGACTCCTAATGTTAATAAACAAGCCTATGGACGACTTACCCTTAACTCAACAAATTGACTTATCTTACTCAGTTTATAATATGTGTGTGTATGCTCAATTGGTACTCGTTACTGTTTACCCGACCAAGTTCCTCCCCGAGTGATATCTCTCCTCTGCCTGGAGGTATGAGCCTGTTTCCTGCACATCATGACACGACAACGGGAGTCATATGCTCAAAACAAGGTAGTATATATGAAACATCGTAGAAAGTTAGAATAACATCATTCCATAACTTATATGCTACATTCATTCAAGAATTACATCAATAAAAATATCAGATAAATGAGAATCATTAAGACACATTCAATTGATAACAAGAACAATTTGTTTTATTCATCTAAAAGATTCAAACATTACAATGTACTTCCTATGCAGTAGTAACTATACAATCGGGGTGTAAAATCATTGACTGGGAGAGTCAGTTGACTGTGAATTCTTGTCCACAAATTGTTTGAGAAACAATACAACAAGATGTCATGAATCTTACAAATTTGTCCCCTTTAAACAAAATCAGTCCATTCATCTAGATGTATCATACTTGTGCAACCAAATCTTGACAAGGAAAAGATGTATGCAACAATGACTGTAGAAGTTAACTATTTAAAAAATCCATAATAAACAACTAGTGACAACTTCACTTTAAACTAATCATGAAGTTTGCTTTATTTTTTTGATCTTCATATATATTGATCATGCTATATGCCATATGCTTCTTTTAAACACTCATTTACTACCAATGGGTTTCTCCCTTGCTGGCATATCGATAAGCCCCTAGGTTTGATTGTGCGTGAGAGCATCATACACTGCTTGCATTTGCAATGGCTCAATGCTAGAGTTTGGTTTCGAACAATGAACCATTGTAGTTATTAATTCTATGTTTACCTATTCACATGTAGCAGTCTCCAAACTTGGTTGTGATTTCCATGTTGGTCTTCATATCCCTTTTGATTGACAAAGTACAATGGAGTTTCTAAGCACTGTTCTTCACCTTTTGCTTCAGGCATCTCAGTCCAAAATATTATTTTTCTTCTTCTTCTTCTTTTTTGACTTTTTCATTGATGTCTTGTTTGGTATCTTTCTTAAGGAGCATCATTACCAGTTTTGTCTTTGGACAGTCTTTGAATACCACATCTCTTGTTATATACATCTTTTGCTTTGTAGCATCCATCTGTAGATATATTCTACATCATAATGTTGAGATTTGAACTTGCCAAAAAACTTGGCAAACATATATTTGACTTAGATCCATATTCAGTGGGAAAACTCAACCAAAACTTGACAAATTTTAAAAATCCTTGAAACTTGGTGAATTTTAAGGAAGAAACTTTTGTAATGCATTTCATATCAAATTAATTTTAAATATACACAAAAACTAATTAATTAGATCTACTATACTCGTATTCACAAAGAAATACTATGTTGAAAGTTGAACTTCAAACTTGAAAGTTAATACAAAAGAAAAGTTGCTTTGAAATGCTTAAAATTGTGTTCTTGTACACAACAATGGATTTAGAAATCCATCTAGATGGCATACCACAGTGTCATATCCTCTTTTCAGAAATAGATTGATGAAGAAGACCTCTAGTCTATCCTTCATTTCTCTTTGACTGAAGGGTAAAGTAAAGGAAATAATAATGTTATTTATAGCTGGGCTTGGTATTTCTATTTTAAAAAGGGGCAACTTAAGAATAATATTATTATAATTAATTAAAATCGTTTTCTAACACTTAACATAAAGTATTTTTTGAACACTTTTGGAAATTTGAGTTCATGGGCCCAAATTGGAAAACTATTTAAAAAGGGAAAATGGATCAAAGGAGCATCATTTGTCATTTTTTGGATTTTTGAATACTTTTTGGAGATAGAGTATCAATTTCATCTTTTCATCCAAGGATAAAAACTCTTGGTGTGTGGGAATTCAGAGGACGAAAACCCTCTTGATTTCCAAGTTGAATTTGAGGACGAAAATCCTCTTGTTCATAAGAGGTTATTTCACCCAAGGATCACATTTGTGCTCAAGATTGAAGTCATTTTTGGCTTGCTATAGTGTCACTATAAAGATTTATTGAAGATTTCAACTTGTGGAGGATTGGATTGATTAATATTTGCAAGAAAATCATATATATATATGTGTTTGTGTATTTTATTGGCTGATTGGAAGGCATTTTTAGATCATTAGCAATATCAAATATTGCTGTACAAAATCATTTATTGTGGTCATATTCATTGGTGAATGTGAAGAACCCTGCTGGTTCTAACTCAACCTCTGATGCTAAAACTGTCTTGTTTTGTGTTTTCAATTGATTTGATGAATTTTATGCAAATAATATAGAAGTGCGCTAGGCAAGAAATGCAGATAAAACTGAATAGACAAGAAGTAAGGAGTAACTGCAACTATATTATGTATCTGGCAACTACTACAAGTAAATCTAACACAATAAACATACCCGGAGGTCCTCAACTTATTTAAATAAAGAGTTTCTAGAACATGCTAGGCAAGACAGAGAAACTGACAAACCAAGGTGTCCAAGTCCAAAATGAGATCTCTCCAAGCTGGAAACTGTGTCAAAGGCCCTGATAGTGCTTGGCATCCATGATGAAGCCAATAGAAGGTCAAAAGGAAAGGCGTTTCAGCCTTTAGCTCACATGCCTCTACCAAGGATCCACACGTGCCAAGCTAGAAGAAGTACGGCTAGCCAAGGAAATGTACGGCCTGCCTCCTTGATGTCTGGAACTGCTGAAAGAAGGAGCCTCAACCAAGTGCAACCCTTCCTTATTGGAAAACTGTAAATAACTGAATAAAGAAATCTCTGATGAAGCACAAATGGACTCCAAAATGAAGCCCTCCCAGATGCAATGATTCAGCTGATCTTCCATAGCCTCAAGATCGCAGATCACTGAAGAATTCTCGTTCTCCAATGGTGAAAACTTTGAAACCCTTGTCTTAGGCATAGATCTCAAGAAGCCAAAAAAAATGTCAAATGATTAAAAGGTAATGAGGTCGACTTGTTTTTGCTTCTTATAACCTCAAAAGGCACGATTCCCAAAAAGCCACGACTTTTGTCATTTAAATACATTTAAATGTATTCAAGTCACTTTATAATCTTTTAATATGTTTTAAATCAACTTGGGCATACCTTTTTTGACTTAAGTGATTTTAATTTCACTTTATAATATTTAAGTGGCTTCAATTTATTATAAAGTCAAATTATTACTTTATAATATTCCCATAAGTTAATTAAATAACTTAACCAATAAAATATTAATATCTCCCTCAATTCTCAGTGTTTTGACGTGTTGTCAAAAGTTGGACACTGAATTGCAAAGGCCTGCACTGAACCCAATACTGAATTGAAGGAGTGGAAATGACAATATCCACCATTATCTGCCACTGAGACCCCCTATCCACACATATTAGTTTACGAGGGTCCAAGTAATAGGCTAACCCATCTGCTATTGATATTGACTAGAGTGGGGACATTATAGTGAAGGGCACTATACAACTTTTCCATACATTTTGCTGATTTGACAAACTCTGCTATACATTTTGCTGATTTGACATCGTTTGCTCCAATTGCTATACCATTTGGAGGTCGTTGTACCATCATACTTGATCGCCATTATTTACTACTATTGTCATACATTCTACTAGCACTTAGTAGTTGTCCTTTCTAGCCATAACCTTATTGCGCCTACTTTTTCGGTCTAATCTGTTCTTTTGTATAGCATTTTTGTGAGTGCATAAATTGTGGTTTCATGTTACATACTTTGTGCCATATTTGCAGATCTGATATGTGTAATTTATGAGGGTTTGTTGCTTCCTTTGCATACATAATCGCTGATTATATTAGCTGTCATAAATAAAAATCAGATATGGGGTTTCTATGTTGGTGTTTCCATTTGTATTGCTGCTGTCATAATTTATTGAACAACTCATTATCCAATTCTACTTTCATATTTGGTTAATTTTAGTGTCCGTAAGAAATCAATCATAAATCGACAATCATATTCGATATATTTGACACATATAATTCAGATTTGCTGTTTTAGTTGCATTTGAGGATGTATGCCAACATTATGAGGGTTTGAATTTTCTGTTTGAAAGTGTAAGTTTGATTTACAAGCATTTGCAATATTACAGTATTGCTAATTAGTTAGGGTTTGTCATCTACATTGGTCATTTGATTATTTTTTCAACTTGCACATGTTTGATAAATCATCCATTTCCTACAGATTTTCGACTTTTCTATTTGTAACATTTTGAAACAAAGTTTGTAGATAAGGAAACAAATGAATGACTTTGACCATTTTTCTTTACATAGAAAAGACAAAGTATCTGTTAGGTTTTTGAATTGGAAAATGTGACGCAGATTATAAGTTCTTCAAATTCCACATCTTCTAGACAATGGTAAGTGAAGGTGGCAGAAACATTGGACACTTGGTCAAAACAAGTGGCAAAAGTCACTTCTTTCATAGATAATGTTGGCACATGGTTACCATTGGGACTCAATATGATAGTGCCAATTTTTTTGGAGTCCCAACTCCTTTGTGCATTTAGGCCCTCATTTGACCTATCAGGGATAAGTGATTTGAGAAGTCTCTCAATGGGTCCTCATTTGCCAAGTTTGCCTAAGTGTCGTTGTAATGTCCCCTTCTCAATCTGATCTTCGGTGACGTTGGCCTTTGGAAACCCGAAGGCTAGTCGGAAGGTAAAATTAGGGTTTCCTATTTTTGAGGTTGTCTTTGCTCGGAGTTGGTGGATTTGATGGCGGATTCTTTCTGGGTTTTCAGAGAGCTTCGCAGTGGTATGTTCCTTTCGGCATTCAGAGCATTTTCTGGAATTTACTATTTTTAGTAAATTCTATTTTTGGCAGCTTTTCAGTTGGGTTCAACTTGGTTGACTTCCTGCTTCAGTTTGGTCAGTTGACTTGCTCAGTATTGGCTTCAGGGCACTTTCGGAGAAATAAGTTAAGTCATTTAATTAAAAGTCACGTTTTAAATATTATATTTTGACGTTGACCCCTTGGCCTAGTTGATTGACTTAATGTTGTTTTAAAAAGGTGGTCTTTTGAGGGTGGCGCCTTCATTAAGGATTATTTTAATTATTACTAAAGTCAAAGCAAGCTTATGTTGGGCGCATTTATCAAAGCATGGCATTTAATTAAAATATCAAATATTGAACCTTGAAGGAAAAGTACGCCATCTTTGAGGAGATTAGGGTTTTGGCTTGAAAGTGGATTTTAGGGTTTCGTGAAGTCAACTGGAAAATTATAAAAGGGAGGCTTTGAGCATCATTTCACATCTTTGGTCTACTATACTGTTATGCTGCCGGATTGGCTCTGGATTCGCTTCGAGGAATGAAGGCCTCCTAGCTCGGGCATCGCTTCTCGTTTGTAAGACAACGACTAGTGGTGATTCTTAGTCTAGTTTGTGAGTATATTGGAGTTTGTGCTTTGTAATCTGCATTCATCTACTTAGGTTCAGACTTTGCATGTTAGAAGTTTCTAGTTTTTGGCATTCTAGCTTTGGCAGATTCGATGTTTTGTTCATAACTCAAAAAAGACAAAAAAATTAGTTGTGGGTATCGTTTATTTCCATCCATCTTGCCTAGGTGCCCTTGTATGCAAATTTGTAGATTTTTTGAAAGAGAATCTGATTTTTAAAAGCAAGTCGCCCCTGTCAGCTGGGCCGTACCATTCAAGGTGTCTTGGAATTCGTGCATTTAATGTAGTCAGCATTCTAAGTCTGTTTTATGTTGTTGGTTTGAGCGCCCTATTGCTAGTAATGGTTTGCATTTAGTTTCATGTTAATTGAGTGAATTTCAAGGGAGTTACGAACTATTCTATAAATCTCTATGTTGCTGGTTTTATGAAGAAAATACAGTACTGTCTTATCAGCTTGTAGAAATCTGCACTTCCGTTCTTGGATGGGTGTTGGGAACTCGTAAAGACTTAGCGGAGACTTCATTGGAGATTACCCAAGTGAAAGAGGTTGGATCTGTTTTGCTCATGCAGTTATAAGCTTAATTCTTGGCAAAAAGTAATTCTCTAATATTGTTGTAACTTCATTCATATGCTGATTTGTATTGATAGCAAGTTATTATCTTTCAAATTGTACGCTGGCAGTAGTACTGACAGCCATTTAGATTCTTGCTTATCAGATTGTAATGCTCTTATTTCCTTCAGCATTTGATATTGTATTCAATCCATCTCCGCCCTATGGTAGCTACTCTCCCATTCTGGGTTAGCAAGCACATTCTGGGTGTTGAGTGTTTTCAAGCTTGAAGTAGTTCTTTTCAAGCATTGCTTTTTGTAATCACTCTGTCATATGGTCGCCCCTCACTCCGCATTGGATTGGGTAGCACATACTTGACGTCGAGTTTCCTTTTCTGCATTTAGAGTAGAAGATCCTCTGACCAATGCTCGCCATCATCGGCGCCATTCTGGTTAGAGTTGTTTTTGTACGTTTGGGTTTATCTTCTAACCTTGGTGGTTGTAATTTGAAATTGTAAAATCAAAAAATTAACAGGAATATTTCAGGTGGTATCGAGCCAAGATCTTGCCATCCTGTGTTCATTCGTCTATGAGTGACAGAGAAAAGAGGTACATTGCAAGGGAAGACAAGAAGGTTGGAAAACAGTTCCAACTATCAGCCTCCAGAAGGTCAGACAGCTTCAGAAGTCTTGAGGGCTCATTGGGAGTCTTCAGGAAGCTTGTCATGGCGAAGGTGAGAGGTTAGTTGGGGGTAACGAGAGGGTTACCAACAGTAGAGATGACAGTGGTAAGGGCAGAGAGAGGTCCATCAGTCCTGGACAGAGATTTGAAAGAAAGATGGATGCATTAATGGACATGGTTTCACTCATGATGGGAAGAGTGGGTCAGAATACCACTCCACAGAACAACTCAGGCCACAGAGGGGAGCATAGTGCTTCCAACCAGCATGATGAGCATGCAGCTCGGACAGTGTCAAACAACACTTACATTTCTTCCAGGCCATTCAAACCCACTTTTGTGGCTCCTGTAGTCACTCAGCCAGATCCTGAAGAGAATGCTTCATTCGTGGAGCAGTTGAGGCTTGGCCGTACAGAGTATGACTCTCTACCTGCCGACATCAGGATGGACATGTCCTTCAATGATTTCATGGATCATAAGAGAAAAAACAAAGGGCAAGGGAGACAACTTTGATCAAAGAAGACCATCAAATCAAGGAGATTGTACCAAGCTGTCAACAAGGTTACACTTCCACACTTTGACGGGAGTGATACAAGTTCAGCCCGAGCTTGGATTCAGAAGCTGGATAACTATCTAGCTCTCAGACCAATGGCAGAAGAAGAAGCGATCAAGTTCGCTACGCTACACCTTGATGGGGTGGCGCACGAGTGGTGGTACCATGGCCTCGTTACTCTGGGTCATCGGTCTATCACAACTTATGATGAGTTCACCACTAGGCTCATCGAGAGGTTTGAGAAAAAAGATCCTGAGATCCATTTTAGAGAGCTTGCACAATTGAGACAGTATGGCACAGTTGATGCCTACATTGCGGAGTTTCAGAGACTCTCAGTCATGGTGACTGGAATCACGGAAAGGAGATTGGTGATTCTTTTTAGTGAAGGTTTGACAGAACCCCTCAAAGGTTGGATTAAAGCCTTTGATCCTCCAACACTGCAAGAGGCCATGAAAAAGGCAAGAAACATGGAGTGGGCTGCTCCTAAGGCAAAATTTCAGTCAAACTCCCCCTTTCAGAAAAGGGATAAAGGGAAGAGACCTCAGCATAGACCGCCTTTGAGGCCTCAACACAAAGAGTTCAAGAATCGCAATCCCCATGTCACCAGGTTGGATCCAGAAACCCTGAATGAACTTAGAAGAAAAGGGTTGTGTTTCCGGTGTAGGGAAAAATGGTCTCAAGATCATGTTTGCCCTAAAGGGGTTAAATTCAATCAGATTGAATACTATTCTGCTGGGGAAAGTAGTTCTGATTTTTTCGACCAGCAATCTGATTTTGAAGAAAGTGAAATTGATAGAGCTCCAGAAGAGTCCGGGGATGAGAAGGAAAGTGGTGGAGTTTTAGCTCAACTTTCTAGTTTTCAAAGAAACGAATCATTCAAGGTTCGTGGGATGATCAAAGGGCAGCGAATTGTTGCCTTGATCGACACTGGAGCAACACATAACTTCATTGATGAAGTTGTGGTAGCCAAGAAGGGGCTGCAAACAGAGGAGTTCGAAGGGTTCAAGGTCATGGTTGCCGATGGATTCCATATTTCTTGCACCAAGAAAATATCGAACATGACCATGCAGTTGGGCAACTACGAAGTCAAGGATGACTTCTATGTAGTTCACATTGGGGATACTGATGCCGTTCTCGGCATTCAATGGCTGCGATCTCTTGGAGAGATCTCTTTGAATCTGCAGACTATGGAGTTGAAGTTCCAATCGGATGGGAAGAAGATAGTTCTGAGAGGCATGTCCAATGGGGGTCCTCGAGTAGTGTCATTCAAAAGAATGGCAAGGCTGATCCGTCACGATCAAGCTGAGTGGGTTGCTGAATGCATGATCCTTCCTGATAGTCCTGTAGAGACTAAACGTGACCTTCCTCCTGATATTCAGTCTCTACTCACGAAGAAGAGCAAAGTCTTTGCAGATTTTCCTCCTGGACCACCACCTGAACGGGGTTCAGAACACATCATAGAGCTCAAGGAAGGAGCTAAACCGGTGATCACAACTCCATATCGGTATCCGAAGAGGCAAAAGGATGAGATCGAGAAGAATATTCGGGAACTTTTGGAGATGGGTTTCATACGCCCAAGCAAGAGCCCCTTTGCATCTGCAGTGGTTCTTGTGAAGAAGAAGGATGGTACCATGCGCATGTGCGTGGACTATCGTGCTCTGAATCAGAAGCACCATCAAAAACAGATACCCCATTCCCAGAATAGATGAGCTCATTGATGAGCTACATGGGGCTAAGTTCTTCGAAGATTGATCGAATCGGGTTTACCATCGATTCGAATGAGGGGATCGATGTGGAAAAACACTTTCAGATTCCACTATGGCCATTTCAATTCTTAGTCATGCCTTTTGGGTTGACTAACGCCCGCTACCTTTCGTCTTGCATGAACCGTGTTTTTCAAAATCAGTTAAGGAGATGTGTGTTGATATTTTTTGATGATATTCTGATTTACAGCAAGACCTGGGAAGATCATCTCAAGCACTTGGAGGAAGTGCTTAGTATTCTGGAGTCTGAGAGTCTGTTTGCAAAAGCTTCCAAATGTGAATTTGGAATGGAGGAGTTACTGTACCTTGGCCACATCATCAGTGCTGAGGGAGTGAAGGTGGATCCCAAAAGATCAAAGCAGTAATGGATTGGCCACCACCTGAGAACTTTGACTCAGTTGAAAGGTTTTTTGGTCTTTGTGGTTTTTATCGGAGATTCGAAAGGGGTATTCACGAATGTTGCTCCCTTACTGATCTCACCAAAAAGGGAGCCTTTGTTTGGTCAGAAAAGGCTCAAATTGTTTTTGACAAATTCAAGAAGATCATGAGCTCGTGTCCGGTTCTGGCTATTCCGGATTTCTCCAAGCCATTCGAGCTGCAGTGTGATGCATCAGGTGAAGGAGTTGGGGCTGTCCTGATGCAAGACAAACACCCTATCGTGTTTGAGAGCAGAAAGTTACGGGGTGTCGAAAGGACATATTCAATTTATGACAAAGAAATGCTTGCCATTATGCATGCATTAGCCAAGTTCAGGCAGTACTTGGTGGGGAACAAATTCGTGGTTAAGACTGACCACAATAGCCTCAAGCATTTCATGCACCAGAAGGATCTAAATGAGAGGCAACAGAAATGGGTGAGTAAGCTTCAAGCTTACGACTTTCACATTGAATATGTCAAAGGGAAAAATAATATCGTGGCTGATGCTTTGTCAAGGAGACCTCATCTTAGCTCATTGTGTGAGCTTACTGCAGATTGGAGAGATATGTTGCTTGCTGATTATGCCAAAAATTAGTTTGCAACCAGCATTCTGGAAGGTACTTTCCATGATGAAAGGTACCAGGTGGTTGAGGGATTGATCCATTATAAGGGAAGAATCTTTCTGGTGGCTGATTCTAAGCTTAAGAAGAAGATTCTTTTGACTTTTCATGACATTCCAGTTGATGGTCACCAAGGTTTTTTCAAGACTTATAGGCAGATCCAAGAAAGGTTTTCTTGGAAAGGATTGAAAGGAGAAGTACAACGCTACATTCAGGAGTGTCCTGTTTGTCAAGTGAATAAGAATGAGCACACATTACCCGCCGGTTTGCTGCAACCACTCCCTATTCCCAATCAAAAATGGGAGAGTATCTCGATGGATTTCATCACAGGGTTGCCCAAAGCCCAAGGGAAAGATTGTATTTATGTAGTGGTGGATAGGCTGACCAAGTTTGCTCATTTCTTCGCCATTACCAGCACTTTTTCTGCAGCACAAGTTGCAGATCTATTTTTTCGAGAAGTGTTTAGGCTGCATGGGTTGCCAAAGAACATTGTAAGTGATAGGGACAGCAAGTTCCTAAGTACTTTTTGGCAAGAAATCTTCAGAATGAGTGGTACTGTGCTCACTCCAAGCACTAGTTATCACCCCCAGACAGATGGACAAACAGAAGTAGTGAACAAGTGGTTGGAAGGCTACTTGAGAAACTATGTGTCAGAACAGCAAAGAGCTTGGGTCAAGTGGCTGCATATAGGGGAGTACTGCTACAATTCTTCTTTCCATATGTCGATTAAGATGTCCCCTTTCTTGGCGCTTTATGGGTATGAAGCACCTAGTTTTGCAGATTTGGTGTTTGGTGACAGCAAAGCACCCCTAGCCAAGGATTTGTTGCAGCATAGTCAAGACATAATGAAATCCTTGAAGGATAATTTGCAGATTGCACAAAATCAGCAGAAGTTGTATGCTGATCAGAGGCGTGTTGAGCGTTCTTTCGAGGTTGGGGACATGGTCTATCTTCGCTTACAGCCTTATAGACAGTCTACTCTCAAGAAGAGTGGAGCTGAGAAGCTCAAACCTCGCTTCTATGGGCCATTCAGGGTCATCAGAAAGGTTGGGGCAGTAGCTTATGAATTAGAGCTACCTTCTGATAGCAGAGTGCATAATGTTCTCCACGTGTCTCGCCTCAAGAAGGCACTTGGACATAATGTGGTTGCTTCATCACAGTTACCACCTTTGGATGAAGAGGGGCAGTTGGTTCTAATTCCAGAGGAGATACTTGATGTCAGGGAACGTTCTTTGAGGAAAAGAACGTTCAGAGAATCCCTGGTGAAGTGGAAGAACCTGCCTATGGAGGATGCGACTTGGGAAAGTGATGAGATTCTGCAGCATCCTGGTTTGCGATTGCTTGAGGACAAGCAATCTTGGGGAGGGCGGACTGTAATGTCCCCTTCTCAATCCTGATCATCTCTGTGACCGTTGGCCTTTTTTTGGAAACCCGAAGGCTAGTCGGAAGGTAAAATTAGGGTTTCCTATTTTTGAGGTTGTCTTTGCTCGGAGTTGATGAATTTGATGGCGGATTCTTTCTGGGTTTTCAGAGAGCTTCGCAGTAGTATGTTCCTTTCAGCATTCAGAGCATTTTCTGGAATTTATTATTTTTAGTAAATTCTATTTTTGGCAGCTTTCCAGTTGGGTTCAGCTTGGTTGACTTCCTGCTTCAGTTTGGTCAGTTGATTTGCTCAATATTGGCTTCAGGGCACTTTCGGAGGAATAAGTTAAGTCATTTAATTAAAAGGTCACGTTTTAAATATTATATTTTAACGTTGACCCCTTGACCTAGACTATTGACTTAAATGTTGTTTTTAAAAAGTGGTCTTTGAGGGTGGCGACCTCATTAAAAGATTATTTTAATTATTGCCAAAGTCAAAGCCAAGCTTATGAAGGGCGCATTTATCAAAGTATGGTATTTATTTAAAATATCAAATGTTAAGCCTTGAAGGAAAAGTACGCCATCTTGAAGAAAGGGTTAGGGTTTTGACATTAAAGTAGTTTTTAGGGTTTCGTGAAGTCAACAAGAAATTATAAGGAGACTTTGAGCTTCATTTCTCATCTTTGGTCTACTATACTGTTATGCTGCCGGATTGGCTCTGGAACTGCTTCGAGGAATGAAGGCCTCCTAGCTTGGGCATCGCTTCGTGTTTGCAAGACAACATCTAGTGGTGATTCAATCAATTTGTGAGTTGCATTTAGTTTGTGCTTCGTATTTAGCTTGCTGCATTCTTAGATCTGTTTTGGCATTTAGTGGTCTCAGCATATTTCATTGTTTTAGACAGCAGAT
Organism: Sequoia sempervirens; assembly: GCA_007258455.2. Classification (NCBI taxonomy): domain Eukaryota; kingdom Viridiplantae; phylum Streptophyta; class Pinopsida; order Cupressales; family Cupressaceae; genus Sequoia; species Sequoia sempervirens. The sequence goes on from VDFB02179598.1 coordinate 14,065, forward strand.
TTCATGTTTTTATTCATATCTCAAAAAATACAAAAATACTGGTTCTGGGTATTGTCTCAATCCAATTGTTTGTAAAGGGCGAATCTATTCTCCAAGTTATAGAATTTTTAGTTGAGTCTGCAATTTTTAAAAGGAAATCGATTTTCTCAGCTGGGCCGTACCTTTTCTTGCATTGGGATTTGTGCATTAATTCATTAGATGCATTTAGAGTCTGTTTTCTGATATTAGCTTGAGCGCCATCTTGCTGGGAGTATTGTGCTTCAGAAATCGTGTCATTTGAGCAAGTTACTAGGGAGTTATGAGCATTTGAATACTTTCATAGGCTGCTGGTTTTAAGTGCAAAATACAGATTTGTGGAAAACAAAAGAAAACAGAATTATTATTTCCAATTCATTGTGAGAATTTGATGTGGCATCTTGAATCAAATCAAGGGAATTATTATTGTATTGTAATGGTGAATATTTCCAGTTCTAATCTCTTGACAGGCGTATAATCTTCACTCTGTAAACTGACAGTAGTACTGGCAGTGATTCTTAAGCTTGTTCAATTCTGTTTGTAATGCTCAATTTCATTTGAAGTTTGTAATAGATAAATCTCCGCCCTATGGTAGCTACTTTCCCATCTTGGGTCAGCAAGCACATTCTGGGTGTCGAGTATTTCCAGTTTCAGCATTTATTTCAAGCATTGAATTCTGTAATCACTCCGTCATATGGTCGCCCCTCACTCCGCATTGGATTGGGTAGCACATACTTGACGTTGAGTTCCTTTCTGTATTTAGAGTAGAAGATCCTCTGACCATATGCTCGCCATCATTGGCGCCATCCTTGGTTAGAGTTGTTTTTTGCATAAGCAGTTTAATTCAGATCCTCTGACCAATGCTCACACCTTGCCCACATCGGGATCCTAGTGTACATTCTGGTTAGAGTTGCTTTCTGCACGTTTTGGTTTATCCTCTAACCTTAACGGGTGCATTGATTGTAATTTGCAATTTGTTAAAATCGAAAAAAATTTGGCTCGGAATATTTCAAATATACTCGGCCTCTGCGGTGCTCGATTGCCACTGACGCTTCCTGCTACACCAAGAGATCATCACAGACCCCAAATTAAAACATCCAAAGGTGCTCTTTCGATCAGTGACACACCCTGCCCAATCTGAATCAGTATATCCATGTAGCTCCAAGTCCACACCAGAAGAATATCTCAAGCCATACCCAACTGTGTAATGACCCCTTTCTAGTGGAGGCACTTAACCTGAATCTTGTACTCAAAAATTGTTTCTCAAAGAGGCATTAGAAGCGTTAAAGATCAATAAGTTTTTGTGATATTATCTAATAAGATCCAAGGTGATGTAAATATTTCATTCTTGTCAAAGAAGTACCCCTTTCTTTCTTATCACTCTTATGAATGATTCTTCTATATTATATTTCAAAGTACATTAGGGTGGACATTAAATGCCTATCAATATCCCAAAGATGGTATTCGATTGTACCATTTATCATCATAGTGAATGAGTAGAGTCAATATTACTTATAAGACTAAATAATTGCTGCTAGCATAATTATTGAATAACAATAAATAACATTATATATATATATATATATTACATATATAATTGGTGTGTGTCCACCTTCTATGAGATATTCATGAATCTCAATATATATATATACTTATCAATTACCACAATATATTTATCAACATATAAATTATATATACAGTGAACATATTGTATTCAATATATTTATATTTATCTTATATACATATATTAAACATATATCTGACATACTACCCTTACTAACTTCTTTATTCATTTATTATCATTTATTCATTCTTTAATTAATCTTAATACTTTGTAAAATTGTAAATATCTATTCTATAACAGAAATCATTTACCTTTTGTCTTAATCCCTCTGCCGATACTACTACTTTTTATTTTCCCTTGCTTTAATTTGTACTACTCTCTTTATATCCCCACGGTGGGAAAAGTCATGACCATTCACAGCCAATCGATATCTTCAACAGTCACTTCTAAAGGTAATCCCTGAGGTCAAGGGTGATCGCTGACTTTGATACTTGCACATACCCAGCATCTTGACCGCTGCCTTTATTGGTTATGACTGTGGTATAACTGCCTTATATAAATGATTCGGTGTTTCTTGTTTTAGAATATATTCCTATATTCTCTCTTTATTCCGTCCTCTTTTTTTTTCCTTCCCTCTCTTTGTTTGGAGTGCTTGTCTTATGTACCCGACTCCCTCCAAAGACACGACTCTTCGAGTTTCCTACCTTTTAGAGAGACGTATCATTTGCTAACAGATTACAGTTTGCTTTATTATTAATGAGGATCGCTGCAGCTTAGGCCTTGTTAATAATTGCTTTATCCTTGCGAAGGATCGCTGGCTACGTTAGTATTATCGTATGTTTGTTAATTTATATTTTTTTACATTTTGTTATTTATTATATTTTATATATTATATTTGTTTATTTAGGATTGTTTCTGCTTTGATTCTTTATGAAAGGATATCTGTTAGGATAGGTTATCATATTTATGATATTTATATCAAATATATGATATATTATTAAATATTATTACATATTATCATTATAATTAGATTATTATAATATCTATTATTATATTTATATCGTAATTATAATACTCATCTGAGATAATCATGATAATGGTTAATTATTAATTTAATCTTTATAATTATAATAAAATTGTCTATATATATATATATATTTTGTTTATTTATTTATTTGATAACTATAATTATAATATTATCCTTTTGATAATTATAATTATAATAATATTATATTTCTTGTTTATTCTTTTGATATATTTTAATATGTATTTTGTATTTATAATAATTATAATTGTCCAATTATAATATTATTTTACATTTATATTTTATATTTTTATATACTTTAATATTTATAACATTCATAATTATAATATTGTTTTGGACAATTACAATTGTGTAATATCAGATGGTTAACTATTTTAATTATGTTTTTTAATATTTAAATGTCCGATTTTGGGGACATGACAAACTGTGCCATGCAAGTATCTCAGGATATGCTTCGCTACAACTAGATGTATTTTCCTTGGTTCACACATGAATTGACTAAGTGCACTCACTGCATAGAAAATATCTGGTCTAGTATTGACTAGATACATCAACGATCCAATCAATTGTCTGTACATAGTAGGATCTACCAGATTTGAACTAGCTACAACCTCCTTAAGCTTCTGAAAGTTGGTCTCCATAGGTGTAGACATGGATTTGCAATCCATCATACCAAATCTCTTCAAGATGTCAATTGTATACTTCCCTTGACTCAGAGTGATCTCATTTGGCTTCTGCCATGCTTCTAAGCCAAGGAAGTAGTGCATGAGACCAAGATCCTTCATTTCAAATTTAGAAGCTAGCTCCTTCTTGCATTTGATAATGAGGTGATCTTCTCTAGTAAGAATTAGATCATCAACATATAGAACCAAGATGAATGCTTCGCCATCAATTACCTTGAAGTATAGGTTTGAATCAACATCATTCTTGGAGAAACCCAAGCTAATCAGGTATTGATCAATGCTTTTGTACCAAGCATGAGGAGCCTGCTTAAGGCCATACAACACCTTTAGCCTGCAAACATGAGACTCCTTCCCATGAACCTCAAAGCCATCAGGTTGCTCAATATATACCTCTTCCTCAATTACACCATTTAGAAATGTTGTCTTCATGTCCAATTGGTGTATCTTTCATCCCTTAGATGCTGCAATAGTAATGATGGTCCTAATGGATGTATAATGAGCAACTGGAGCAAAGGTTTCCTCATAGTCTACTCCCTCTTTTTGGGAGAATCCTCTAGCCATGAACCTAGCCTTGTAATTCTTGATGCTCCCATCAGCCGCATGCTTGATCTTGAAGAGCCATTTAGAAGATACCACAGATTTGCCTTTAGGTCTAGGTACGATGTCCCAAACATCATTCTTGAGGATGGAGTGATACTCTTGAGTCATAGCATCTCTCCACACTTGCTAACTAGTAGCTTCCTCAACATTGGAAGGTTCAGACTCAATGATTTGACTCATCAATGCAACATAGCTTGAAAATTTGTGAGGCCTCTTGCTTTCTCTGAATGTTCCTCTCGAGGTTGTAAACCTTTCTACCTCCTGCATTGTTTGCCTTGCCCAAAGAGTTCTCTTTTGACCAATCACAAAGTTTGTAGGCCCATCAGTAGGTTCCAAAGGCTCAACTAGATCATCATCTTCCTTAGGATCAGTAGCCTCCCTCTGAATTTAAGGAGTATGGTCAACTTCCATATCTTGAAGAGACTCTTGGTCTTCATTGTCTAACTCCATATGAGTGCCTTTAGATCTCTTGAATGCAACATCTTCTTCAAATGTAACATCCTTGCTGAACTCTATCAATTTTTGACCTGGAATGTAGATTTTGTAGGCTTTTGAAGACTCACTGTAGCCCACAAATATTCCCTTCTTGCCAGATGGTTCCAACTTTGTCCTTTTCTCTTTAGGCACATGAACATACACTGGACAACCAAAGATCCTCAAATGACTTACTTCTGGCTTCACCCCTGTGAATGCTTCTTCGGGAGTCATGTTCTCCAAAATTCGGTGAGGGCTTCTATTCTGAACATACACAGTTGTCCTAGATGCTTCAGCCCAAAAGAAGGTTTGCAGATCTTGATCATGAATCATGGCTCTAGCTACTTCACAATAGATCTGTTCTTCCTTTTTGCAACACCGTTTTGTTGTGGATTGTAGGGAACACAAAACTCCCTTTTTATTCCTGCCTCAACACAAAAGTTTCGAAAACTTTTGGAGATGTATTCTCCTCCATTGTCAGATCTTAGAACTTTGATCCTCTTCCTGGACAAGTTTTCTACCTGAGCTTTAAATTCCTTGAATCTCTCAAGTACTTCCTCAGATTATTTAGTCTTTAAGAAATAAATCCAAGTCTTTCTAGAGTAGTCATCAATAAAAATTACATAATACAAGAAACCACTCAAAGAAGCAACAAACATTGGACCACACAAATCAGAATGAACAACATCTATAATACATTTAGATCTACTTTCACTACTATGAAATGAACCTTTAGTATTCTTACCCAATGCGCAACCTCGACAAGTGCCTTCATGCTTCTAGTTGAATTTAGGAAGGCTCGTGACCATCTTCTCCATGGTTGGTAGTGCTCGAAAGTGAAGGTGAGCAAGTCTTCTATGCCAAAGTTCACACGAACTTGAAGAATCATGCAACAAAGCCTAAAGTGGTTGAGTGCAAAGTCTATAGAGACACTCATGTCGAACTCCAATCACCTGAGCAGTCTTGATACTTGAGTTCTTTGGCCATGCAAGAACTTTACCTTCGGAGAATGCAACTTGATATCCCTTGTCCTCCAAGGCTGAAATAGAGACAAGGTTCTACTTGATACCCAGAACAAATAGAACATCGCTCAACTGTAAGGAAATGTCGGAATCCAAGTGAAGAGAGGAGGTCCCAATACTTCATAGAATAACTTGCATCATCATCAAGAATGACTTGAACACTAGAATCTCTCTCCACCAAATCGCATAGATGCTCTCTAAATCCAGTGATGTGGCGAGAGGCACCACTATCAATCAACCAAGTGTTGATGTCGGTAGGCACATTGCTTGACAAAGCGGAATAGAATAGAAAACCACTTGAATCCTTTTGCGGAGAGATCTCACCCACATCTGCAATTGAAGCCTATTGCTTAGGCCTGGTTGGACAATCCTTTGCATAGTGACCATACTTGTCACATCTAAAACATTGAACGCAGAAGAGGTCCTTCTTCTTCGATGCAGGAGCACCAGCAAATCCTCTATCTCTATTCCTCTTGAAATACCCTTTCTTTCCTTCTTTCCCTTTCTTCTTTGAGGATTGAGTGGCAAGAACATGAATATCTTCATTTGTAGAGCTTTGACCAATACCTCTCGCAGCCAACCTTGATTCTTCTTGAATACAATCCACCCTTAATTGATCAAACTTAGGAAGTTTTGATCTTGCATTGATTCCTTGAATGAATGACTCCCAAGATGGAGGAAGACCATTAAGAGCCAACATAGTCAAATCCTTGTTATCAACAATATGCCCAATGGTAGAGAGCTGATCTCTCAACGCAATGATCTTCATGAAGAATGTGATGACAGAATCTCCTTTCGCCATCTTGATGTGATGAAGCTGTTGCTTTAATGCAAGAGCTCGACTTGTGTTGTTGATCTCATACATCTCCTCCAAGGTCTTGAACATATCTCTTGCTGTTTTCAACTTGGAGATAATTGGCACAATGTGATCTTTCATGGAATCAACCAACATCTTTTTTGCCTTAGTGCCATTTCTCTTCCATTGAGGCTTCTCATTCTCATCGGTTGGTTCGGGAACTTCGCCCTCCACGAACTCAGTTAACTCATTTTCTTCCAAGGCGAGCATGATTCTAAACTTCCAAGATGTGAAGTTTGATGTGCCCTCAAGTCTATCTTCGATCTTGAGCCTGTTCACCATCTTGACAATAAGATAGATGCAATCAAGAATGAGAATAAGAGAAGAGGGTAGCGCTGCTTGAATAAATCTGATCACGATCTTTCTTATACCCACTCTGAAACCATGTTAGTTTTATGATCAGATATAAAACTCGGAATTTAATTAAAAAATCAGACACAATAACACAACATATGCCCTGGGAAAACCCTCCACTTGACGGAGAAAAACCCAACAACAAAGATCTCTCTTATATATATAAATAATGGCAACAATTCGCTTTACAATGAGGCCAATCACAAGGACAATATCCAGCACCAACTCTAGATGCAATAACAGATAATAGCCTGCTCTTCCTTAATATCAAAATCTGCACTTGAAGAAATTCACAATCTGCTCTTGATGAAATTCGCACTTGAATGAATGGAAGAATTGAACTTGCTTGATGGATGAATGGATGGAAATGAACTTGTATAAATACAATGTGAGAGAGAGGTCGCACCTCTTCAAGAGCAAGGTTGGCCACAATACAAAAATATAATTACAAAATAAAATATATGAATTACAAGGAAGGTCGGCCCAATTAGAAATTATATTGTTGCTAAGTGAAGCGCCTCTTCACTTTAATTATCTCAATAAAATAAATAGCCAATAGGCTATATGCAATTTTATGTCTTGACTCAAGGCTGGAAAGATGAGCCCGAAGCTACTATAACATCAACACTATGCACAATGTGTGATGACTGCTCTTCAAATTATGGAGGGGAAGCTCCCTCTTGTTTGCTGATGTTTGCGTAAAAGTAAAACAAACTAAATGTTCCTATCTTTTTTACTCAGCGGGTAGGACACAAGGGTGCATAAACACAATGCGTTGTAGCTAAGGTTTTCTCTGGTTTATGCAGATCTTAACTACAACTAAACTAACTTTTAATCTATCCTATCTCCTCAAGGTAAACAGAGCTTGAGGGCATAGGAGTGGCAATGGATGGTTGGATCACTTCGGCCAATTGTCTCTCAAAATGCGTTTGAGGCTCTGAACTCTTAGATCTACACTCGAATAAGGTCTTATGCAAGTAATCACTCTTACGGTAAGCTGAAACTCAGAATTTCCAAGGAGGAGGAACCCCTATCCGAGGTATAGGATGGGACGCAACTTACTACAAACAACAAATGACGATGAACTAGAAATCAGGATTCCTGAGGAGGTGACGACACCTGTCCAAAGTGTAGGCTGAAATACAAATCATTACACAACATCAAACAATAATCATTAACATCAAAATACGCAAGGAAGTGATGACACTTTTCCAAAGGGGAGATTGAAACAATAGATTATAAGAACAAAGACGTTCAAAGAACTCGAAACTTTGGATCAAATTCCATGTGCCTTTTGATTTCTTTCTTCAAACTTTCTCAACGAATTACAAAGATTTGGGACAGCAAAGGTACAAAATCATACACAATTGCTTATCAAAACCAAATAACTCTCATCCAAGAGTGAACACATATAGACTTGCAAGCTTGTTGGCTCAATTGAGCAGCAATTTTGTGTAGTAAATAAAGGTTTACAAAATAATGAGCAAAGGCTCTTATTTATAGAACTCAAAGGAGTAGGCAACCCTAAATTCTCCTTGAGTTAACAATGAGTTCTTGCCAATCAATCAACAAGATTTATTCCTAAAAAGGGGGAACCTAGTAGTTAATTGGATATCTACTTCAGTTAATTGAAACTAAATTAAGAGAGAACTCCAAATACAAAAGGGGCCTCCAAAATAGACATCCACAATTAGTGGAGATAGATATCCATAATTTATGGAAATCAAAATAGACATCCATAATTAGTGGAGATAGACATGCATGATCTGTGGGATAGTGAGTTAACTTGGAAAGAAGCATCAAGTTAACTCATGTTTGTCATTTAATGCTATTTTGGAGGGTAGGATGTCCTAACTAGGTGTTTGACACCTCATCACCTCTAGTCAACAATTCCTCTAGCCAGTTGTTGACTTCTTCTACCTTTCACAATTTGCTTTTAATATTCGATCTTCTTTGTAGTTGCGTCATCCAGCCTTGTTGACATGGAATGTGGAAGGTAATGTGGTAGTAACCGGTGGTGGCTCTGTGTTTGGAATGACTACCTTCCACATTTGGCTATCCAATGAACGGTGATGTCATTTACACCTTCCAAGGCGTCCAACTTGCCTACAGGCTTCACTTGATGCATGTCCATGTTGAGTGTTTTTAGAAAGTCATGAAGTAGGACCATTTTGGTCTTGATTTCAACTTGAGAGTACTGTATTTTGAAAAACTTGACTCTTGACTGTAAACACGAATATGTTCAAACAACTTCTGATAACCCCTAAAAATAGCCACCTACTAAGTTTTTTTTTTGAAAAAATCTGATGCTTGGGTATTGTAGGTGCTTCAATGTTGAACAAACCTAGTTTGTTTGATTTTCAAAATTGTGACTTTTTTCAAAAAACTCCTAAAAATAGGGGCAGCAAGGCTGCTGTTTCTGGAAAAATCCAACACGTGGGTTTTGTTGAAAAAGCTGTTTTGATCATACCCAGAAGGTCAGACCTATGAATAGCCTCCATTTATTTGGACATGCGAGAAGGTCTAAGACAAGAAAAGAGGAAAAATACAAGAAAAAGATTGGAACTTATCAACTGCCTCTCTGGATTTGTTGGAAAATTATGCTTGAAGATGCAACCTCTAATAAATTGTCCCTTTGTGCAACTGATCTTCAAAAATATGAACAATGAAAACCCCTCTGTTAGATCTTCAAAATACGTCTTGGAGAGAAACTAACTGTTCTTGGCTTCAACTTGCAAAGAAAGATGTTGAATTATGATGCCTAGGCTTGATACATAGTGATTGATGTTGAATGCATTAAGTTTGGGCGCCAACACATGATGGAGGAGTCTTTTTGCCTGATTTGGAGTTCACAACACTGATTTCCACCAATTTGGGGACGTTTTAGACATGGAAAGGCTTCAAAAATATCCTAACTTTAGTCAACTGGATCTATGTTGACTTTAGGAATCCAAGTTGAGGAGTTGAAGATATTTTCATTCCTTTTCATGGTTAAGTGCCTCTAATCGATCCTCGATTCTAGTTGCTAAGTTGACCTTGAGGTGTTGTTGACAGATCCATTGCTGAGATGGAACAACTCTAATGAAGTGTGCTTGGGAGTTGCAAAGTTCAAAACCTAAGTCTGATGCCTCTGATTCTTGGGTACCTTTTCCCAAGATGGTGCATTTTTCACTAGATTTAGCCAATTTCTTGAGTTTTCTTCAATTCCATCCAAATCTATTAACAATATACTTGACTTCAGCTTTGAGAATGTCTTGAATATAATAGCTCTTCTTGGGTAAAGACTGCTTCTTGTTTCATCAAGATCCTGGAAACTTTCAACAATCATATGCAACACTTTCTTCATAGTATCATCACCATAAGGCATCAATGGTGCCGGGATCCTCATCATTTCATTAAGACAAGAAGTTATGAGAAAGTTAACTTCTTTGTTAGGATTGATTCATAGAAATCATTGTGGGCATTAAGGCCTTCTTAATCATCTCAGAAGGTGACTGGTTCACCCAAGTTAAAAATTGTTCTAGCTTATGAAGAACGCTTGCTTCCTCTTCCAGTGATTTGCATTCTTCATTAAGCCTTTTCCCTGCTGTATAAAGTGATCTTGCCAAACTCAACTCTTCATTAGAAGCCATGACTAACTGTCAACTTCTAAATTGAACTCAAATCTGCCCACAGGTTTAATATCTGCTTTTGATTTAACACACAGTACTCAACACACATGCACAAGGTATTATCTTCTTCACAAGAACTACTGCTGGAGCAAACAGAGTTTCTTGGTTTCTCAAAACCTCTGAAAAGGTATCAATCTCAGGAAATTGAAACTGAACTCTGTTACCTCTGGTGTAGCATTGGAATTCTCTGTCACTCATTTGTCTCTGAAGCACTGAACACACAGGATGGCAGGATAACAGGCTCTGATACCACTGTAGTATTCCCCCTTAATTTTTTTCAGTTTTAACACAATAAAACCAGCACCAAACCATTGATTAGCATTAGCTCCCAAATCAAACGAGCTTATAAACAACCCTCACCAAGAATGCTCACCAAGATCCCAAAGTGGGTGAGGTGATAGCATATGGTTCTGGGGATCAATAACAACTGAAATGAATTACAAAACCAATTGTAGGCGGCTGGCCGGCCATGAATGAAGTAATTACAATAGGCGTATAACCAACCATGTGACTCTGCACTACCACTTATTCAACGGGGGGAATAACTTTTCCACTCTACCACTTATTTCGTGGGGGGAAATAAACAACATTGAAAGAGATAATTATTTTAAACTCAACCACTTCTTCGTGGGAGTGTATACAAACATAAATTTGCAGCAATAATAAAATAACAGCTGTTAGTACTACTAACTAGATTTACAATAATTGTATTCTGCAAAACTCAAAGATAAGCTTTCAAAATCAACCAATGGTTAGAGTTATAATCCTCTAACTTGTACAATACAAAATTGATATGAAATATGAGCTCAATCAGCAAGTTATCATAATTCAACAAGTCTGATTAGAAACAACATGAACAAAAAACCAGACTAGCAATAACAAAACTCACTGTAATGGACGTAGCTTCTCCGAAATAGCATGGAATGCTCCCAAACCATAGCCAAATGACAGCTAGGAGCTAGGTGTCCCAACTACACTAGAAAAAATGAGCCAGAAACAGGAAGAAATAGAAGGAACAATTTCCAATGCACTTGCTAGGAAGTACGGCA
>VDFB02179600.1:0-24724 GCA_007258455.2 Sequoia sempervirens
ATGTAACATAACGTGTATATGATGTCACGAAATGAGATGTTTATTGTGAAATTTATGATGAGATGAAGAAGTGATTTTTGTATGCATGTCATTATGAAAATTGTATGTGTAAAGTATACTCAATCCTTAATAAGAAAAGATAACATTATTTGTGAATGAATCTTTGTAACTTGTGCAACCAGTACTCTGCAGATGTATTATTATGAATGCAGTCTATGTTTACCATGCAAACCTATTTTATCAATGCAAACCTAAGTGTCATTTCAATAATCTTTTTATTATGCTTTGTATCATCACTGAGCTTTTAAAATGTTGAAAGAGAATACAAGCATCAATGATATGAGATAGACCAATGATGACCTGAGTATTTCTTTCATGATATTTGATATTGCAAGCGAACACAAGCACCAAGGTATAAGATAGACCAATGATGACCTGAGCATTTCTTGGGTAAGCGGACAAGAATTAATCATTTTCTTATGTGAGGTCGATGTCATCCATGATACTTGGTACAACACTTCCCATGACAATTCACAAAATAATAATGACTAACTCACAAACAGCAAACAAAGAAAAGGTATCATTCTCCTTCCTTGCTTCTCTAGTTCAATACGTCATCGAGTAACTCCAAAGTAATGATAAGCAAATGAAAAAAAAAATTACAACAATTCTACAAACTAAACAAACTAAACATGCTTCTACACTTCTAAATAGGATATTGCATCTAAGATTTAAGAAATTTAAACTAATTTAAACTAGAAATCTTCAGAAATTTATCCTATTGCTCTCTAACTCTAAAGATCTCTCTAATCTACTTTGCTCTTAGATTTAGAAGCTAATTAAACTATTGAAATGACACTTAGAAGAATGAGAATTAAGCTATTCTATTCTTATATGATTTAAATGTGCAACTAAAATGATTCTACAACAAAGCTTCTAAGAAAGAAACTACTATAAACTGCCATAATTAAGATGCTGGATGGATGTTGAGTGAATGTTGAATGCTTGAGATGTTGGATGAATGCTTGGATGCTTTGGAAAACCTGCAGAGTAAGATTGCATAAGTTGGGATCCATTTCCTGTAGCCAAAGAGCTGTATTTATAGCTTTCATGGCAGCACATTTGCACAGGGATACGAGATAAGAGGCTGGGATTCAATCTGGAGAATTGAATGGCATGGGATGAGAAGATGGAGCTGATCATGGAGGATTGTTTCTCCCCATGAAAACACCAGGCAAGATGAGAGGGAAGGTGGTTGAGAGAACTTCCTGCAGGTTTGTCCCTGAAGCTCTTCCCGTGAATGACAGTAGAATTAATTAAATTTTGAAAATTTAATTTTATTGGTGAGTGAATAGTGGTAAATGCATAAATTTAAATATTTTTTATTTATTTAAATTTAGCAAAAAGAAATTGAATAATTTAATAAATCAAACTATAGGGTTTGTTTATTAAATTAAAACAAGAAAATGATAATTAAATAAAAGATTTTAGAATATCTTTATTTAATTAAGAAGAAATATGATGAGGTAATTAAATAACACAAATTATTTAAATTGTGTATTTAATTTATGATAAAGTATAAAAGAAGTAATAATGATAATAATTAAATAAAACAAAGTTTTTAAATTTGTTTATTTAATTAGGAGAAAAAATAGAAAATTAATAATGAACTTAATATAAATAAATATTTCTATTTATTTACTAAGTAGATAATTTAAGATTGATTAATCAAATAAGTCATATTTAATTAATTAGATTCTCCATACCATTTTTAGGTGTCTACAAGATATAATCCAAATTTTTTTGTAAGATAGTGTGTCTTCCTTTGGGTAGTAATATTTTTTGTATTTGAGCAATGAGCTCTAGGTAGTGTTCCTAAATAGATGTGCATTCCCCATTTATAATTCCATTATACTTTTAACAAAGTATAATCTTGTGGACTAACCTCCACCATGGTTTTTTCCCTAATAGGGTTGCCACTTAAAAAAATCTTGGTGTTATGTGTGTTTGTAATGTGGTGATGGTTTATGTTTTCATGTTTTGTTTATCATATTTGAGAATAAGTTTAATAAGTTTAATTTCTGTGACAAATTGATTCACCCCCCTTTCACTTGTCTTCCCTTGTGGTGCCAACAAATCTTTCATATAATATTCTTTTAAGAAGGCCATGGATTCATGCAATGAATGGGGTGCCTTCTACTCTTCATCGTATAATGAAGTATTTCTACAACAACAAAGTGTATGTACTCGAAGTTGATCCTGAAACAAAAATTTATTTAAACATTAAGAAAAATAAGGACAATCCTTTGAAAATATTGACAAAAACTACACAAGTAGAACCTATACAAGAGAAACAAAAAAAAAATCATATTGAATATGTCACAAAGCTATTACAAGATGATTGGGGTTCCTTAGTGTTAGTTAATAGATTTGTCCTTCGAAAATGAATGAAAGAAAATGAATCAGAATGCCCAGTAGGAAGAAAAAATAGTACTAATAGTTGAGTCACTTGCAATGGTATTTGTAAGTGATCTCTGCTTATTTTACAAGTCACAACTACCTTTGAATGAATTGCAATGAATGAGAAATTAGGGTATGCTTTTAACCAAAAAGTAGGAAAGAAACACTAACATTCACCCATAATGATGAAAGTAAATGCGATGAATGAATTTAGAGAGAAATGAATGAAAAAAAATGATACAAAGCCCATTTATTCCACACCCACAATGATAAACAAGAAAATGAACAAGTAGTGAATTTCCTTATCAACAAATGAATTATTCTGCATTCAAAGTTACAAAAATAATAACGCATATGGTTTGCTATGACATAATCAATATTGAAAGGAAATTGCAAAATTCTAAAGTCTATTGAAAATTTAAAGAAACATTTACAAATGCAAAGGTATGAAAAAAATTTCTTTATTTCTCCAATATCAAAATTATGAGCACAAAGGCCCAACACCCTACACAACCAACCGTACAAAAGGAAAAGTCAAGACTGCCTTTACTTCCCCTACTTTATGGGAATAGCCAAAAGATGCCCTTCACAATTAACTTGGAGGCCAATATATACATGCACATCAAAACTGTTACATTACAAAAAGTAATGGTATTGAAAATGACCAACGATAATTATTTTAATGAAAGACTATTATTCCCCGTCATGGAAAGATTCCATGCATGTCACTATACCACTAGTGGTGTCAGGACTCTATATAGCTCCAATTGCATTTCCATAACTAAATTATCGAATTCAACACGTTCTTCTTCTTCCTCCAAAACCTAGATTTCCTTGTTGTACTCAATGTAGCTAGTTTTCTCCTTCTAGGCTAGTGAACATAGCTAAGAAATGATGTCAAATTGCCCTTCCTCTGGCTAATTCACATCAGGTTGAAGAACAAGAAAAATTTCATCTTCCCATTCTATAACATCACTAGGAAATACCATTTTGAGAAAACTTTGAAATCAAAAACTCCACTACCTTCCCCTATTTAACTTTCATAGAAAAAGGTAGTCATTTATTCACTAAGGAAAATGTGTCAAACTATTTTTCCAACTTTCTTATTAAAAAATTGTCTTTTTCAAAGGATTTTTAAAGATTACGTTTAAAATTTGTATTTTCATCTCAAGAAATTGGAGGAGGCATTCCTTAAAGGTGTTGTACACTTCATTGAATGCATTGACACTTTGGAAATACTATATCCTATTGAGGTTGCCCCGTCACTACGAGCTGGAACCCTATAACTATGGGTCAAAAGTTCTAGAGTTTCTCAAATTGTTGATATCTCAACAACACAAAACATCGTTTCCAAAGATTTCAAAAGGTTGAGTGATTTCAAAACTTCAAAATGTAGCGAATTGGTTCAAAAATTTAACAAGGTCACAATACTTATAAGTTTTGTCAAAGTTGCAATTTACACAAGTTTACCATAAAAGGATGATTTTTTAAACAACTTGTCTCAAAATAAAATTTTAAGGGTAACATTGGCTCTGACCGAGGATAGTAGTTTTGTAGAAAATGCAAAGAAATTCCAAAATCACTAGGGCAGACCAGTCTAAGTGCATTAGGTACAAAGTTAAAAGAAATAGTAAGAAGAAAGGGTGTTGCTTGTAGAAGGGTGGAGGGGAAACAAGCACAAGCCAAAACCACAACAGAAACCAACCCAACAACAAAAAGGAAAAGAAACCTAAAACTCCTATATGCACTTAGACTAGGTGCTAAAACTCCAATTTTCCCCATGGAACTATGCAAAGAAATTAACAGGTTCAAAAAAATAGATGCTTGAATGAAAGAAAGGTATATTCCAATGGAGTGTTATCATACTTAGCTACAACTTGATGCTTTGAATAACAATTATGTGATCACTGGAATATTTAGATCATCAAAACATGATATAGAAACTAAATAATTACTTCTAATGACAATTATATGAATCAAAAAATACTTCAATGTCCTTATGCATGCTGGGAAACACTTCTTCCTGTATGACTTAAAGTATAGCAATCTCAAGTTCTTGAATGCATCTTTCACGATTTGAATTCATGAATGTATGATGTAAATCCTCTTTAAAATTTGTTAGAGCAGCAGATGAAATATTTTTAGAATAGAGAAAATTTGAAATTGGTACCTACGGACAACAAGTGGAAATATAATGAAATGTGTTGTCTTCTTGATTTTCACTTTTCTGATCAACATGTTCATGCTCCTTTAATATTCCATATTCCTTTGACTCCTCTGATATGATTTCACAAGAGAAATAGTTTATTTCTAGAACTATCTTCTCATCAAGAACACCTTCTATACCCACAATAATCTTCTCTAAATTCTCATTATCTAATTTATGGTCTTCCTCTCCTATTTCTCCATTATGATCCTACATCTTATATGTGCTATCACAAGCTGACATAATAGGATCTTCTTCTTCAACACATCCAAAATATTCATCCTTAGACTTTAATTGTATGCAATGAAGGAGCATTTTCTCCTTTATTTTCACATTAATTTGCTGCTTCATCAATAGGCATTTCAAGATAATGCTTTTCCTCCATCTTATTTTCCTTTTTTTGCAAATGTTGTATTGTAGCATGAGGTTCTTCATGATTTGTATCTTCTTCACAAACAAAGGTCTCTTCATAGCTGCAAGTAAGAAAACATGTATCTTTCCCATCTCTACATTCAATCTCTTGCAAGGTTTTAAGTAAAGATGGATGAACCATGTGGGTTTGAAACTGCATATTACCATAAAAACTCTTCAAAATTTTTACTTGCATAGTGTCACCAAGTACTTGATTATTTTATGTTGGAGTTGTGGAAGAAGAGAGGTCTTCATCATTGTTGTCATCACTATCATCCTCTCTTTCTAGATGCCAAAACATTTTCCAGATTTGAATCTATCACAGAGTTGCCAACCTCACTTCTTTCAATGAGGTACCATCAAATTACTAAGGAATAAGAATGCACCAATCTTCGATTTCATATTCCCTAGTGAAGTCACCAAATATTTGTTAGTTAATAGAATTTTCCTTCAAAAATGAATGAAAGAAAATGACTCAAAATTCCCAACAAGAAGAAAAAATAGCACTAATATTTGAGCCACTTGCAATGGTATTCACAAGTGCTCTCTACTTATTTACAAGGCACAACTACCTTCGAATGATTTGCAATGAATGAGAAATCACGGTATGCTTTCAACTAGAAAGTAGGAAAGGAACACTAACATTCACCCATAATGATGAAAGTAAATGCAATGAATGAATTCAGAGAGAAGTGAATGCAAACAAGCAATACAAATCCCATTTATTCCACACCCACAATGAGAAATAAGAAAAAGAACGAGTAGTGAATTTCCTTTTCAATAGACAAATTATTTTTGCGTTAAAAGTTCCAAAAATAATAATGCATACGGTTTGCTATGATAGAATCAATATTGGAAGGAAATTACAAAGATCCCAAAGTCTATTGACAATTTAAAGAAACATTTACAAATGCAAAGGTCTGAAAACACTTTATTTATTTCTCCAATATCAAAATTATGAGCACAAGGGCCTGACACCTTACTCAACCAATTGTACAAAAGGAAAACTCAAGACTGGCCTTACTTCCCCTATTTTCTGGGAATAGCCAAAATATTCCCTTCACAATTAATTTGGATGCCAATATATACATCCACATCAAAACTGTTCATTACAAAAAGTAACGGTCTTGAAAATGACTAGCGACAACTATTTTAAGGAAAGACATTATTATTCCCCATTATAGAAAGATTCCATGAATCTCGCTAAACCATCGGTGGCTCCAGTATTTTATACAACTCCAATTGCATTTCCATAACTAAATTGTTGAATTTGACACACTTTTATTCTTCCTCCAAAACCCAGATTGCCCTGTTGTACTCGACATAGCTGGTTTTCACCTTCCAGGCTAGTGAACATAGTTGAGAGATGATGTCAAATTTCTCTTCCTCTGGCCAATTCACATCAGGTTGAAAAATAAGAACAAGTTCATCTTCCCATTCTCTAACATCACCAGGAAGTACCATTTTGGGAAAACTCTAATATCAAGAAACATTGCCACCTTCCCTTACATGCAGGCCTATTTAAATTTGGTGGAAAAAAGTGGTCATTTATTCACTAAGAAAAATGTGTCAAACCGTTTCACCAACTTCCTTATTAAAGAGTTTTCTTTTTAGAGGATTTTTAAAGATTACATTTAAACTTTTTGTTGTTGTCTCGAGAAATTGGAGGAGACATTCCTTAAAGGTTTCGTACACTTCATTAAATGCACTAACACTTTGGAAATAGTATATCCTGTTGAGGTCACCTCGTCTCTACGAGATGGAACCTTGTAACTATGGGTTGGAAGTTCTAGAGTTTCTTGAACTATTGATATCCTGATAGGACAAAATATCAGTTCCAAAGGTTTCAAAAGGTTGGATGATTTTGAAACTTCAAAACCTAGCGAATTGGTTCAAAAATTTAACAAGGTCATGATAGTTATAAGTTTTATCGAAGCCATGATTTACACAAGTTTACCATAAAAGGATGAGTTTTTAAACAACTTGTCTTGAAATAAAATTTCAGTGGTAACACTTAGATTTCACATCATTCATGGGAAAATACAAGATCATAGACAAAGACTCTAAAAAGGGAAAAGAGAAAGCAGTATTGTGAACACAAAATTTAGAAGACCCTTTGAAAGCATTTACCTCAACCTCCTTAGAAAATGAAGAAAATTATATAAAAAAATTTAATAAAGATAATTATGACCAAAAATCATATCCAAAAGAAATATGAAAAAGCTTTATTGAAGAGGTTATGAAGTTATGAAATAACTTGGGTATAGTGGAAAAGTATGTGGTGCTAGAGAACAAGGTATTTGTGTCCCTATAGAACCTCACATGAAAGAAAATACTAGTGGTCTTGGTTATTGTCCCTCGAAAGAAATAAACAAGCCTTTATTTAATATCAACACTATTACAAAAGATTCTTCTAAGCCAACTTTAACATTAGTGCATTTGGAATTGATAAACACTAATGGTCGTGATTGTTATCCTTTGAGAGAAACTAGGGAAATAGATAAATCTTTGCTTACTATCAATGTCATCATGCAAAACACTAATTTTTCAAATTTGTTAGATTTTACGCCCTTCTTTAAAGAAGAGTATAAAATATCACAATCTAAAGAGTCTTGTGTAAGTATGACACCTAATACTAAGAAAGAGATATATTTGTTGCATAATAAAGGAACATCTTCTAATATTGATCAAGAGAATATCTTGTTGATACTCCTCCAAGATTGTTTGATATCCCTCCCTCCAAGAAAATGAAAGAAATTTTAATACAAGATTTCATTTTGTGTATATCAAAGAAGTCATGGTCATTCTACTAATGAATGTAAGGCTTTGAGTAACAAAATTCAACATCTTAAGGAGTTTGGTGCTCTTTCTTATGTTGGGGCACCTAATTCCTCTAATTGATACTAATTTTAAGTCTAGCATGTTTCTCATAAATCATCTCAACACATCCTCATTCTACACTAAATAGGGGAAAGGGGTTAAGTAGCCTTTTCCTTGTATGTCACTTTCCATTGTCTCTTTTGGATATTTTTCCACCTTTAATTTACATATAAGAGAAATTTTGGCATGTGGACAAGATGCCTTAAGTTGGCTTACATGTGACATACTGAGTTATACATTTTAGGGGCAACCCCATCCATTTTTGTGGCGTAGCTTATTCAAAAAATATGAATTGGCATAAATTTCTTCTTATAATTTAATGAAATTGCTTATAGTAGTGGTGTTATCAATCACTTTAAAGTGGGGGCACACGTGATCACTCATGTTTCATTGTGTGATTTTCTTTATTCTTGTGATGTGTCATTTTCTTGGTGGTGTCATTGGGTTTGATTTCCTTTAAGAGCATGATATTTCTTTGATTTTTCCTCTCTTGGAGACATTAGGCATGATGTTACCTAAGAAGATACCTTACATGAACTAAGAAAAATCCCTTTGAATGTACCTTACACTACTTTGAATTTACAATTTTGATTATATGGCCACCTTCCATAATATAGTTTGCTTGCTTGTGGTTCCATATTGTTTGTTGATGAGTTTCAAGCATACAAAGCTTTGCTTTCCTCATGAAGCTTGAAGTTCATTGTTGTGTGGTACCTTATTAAAGTTATCAAGAGGTATAGCTTTGGTTTGGTTGAATGAGAAGTTTAATTAGGAATGACTTTCCCATAGTTACTTGCTTGTGTGTGTGAGTGCATGCTAGCCATGTGTGTATGTATCTCACATTTTTGGATTCTCACCTAGGAGGTAACATGAAGCTTCGTTGCCTTAGAGTGAGCATGCATTTCTGGGCAAAGAACTTAGTTCTAACCCACATCATGATGGATCTTAATGTTGTATATCATACACCGTATATGTCTTTTTTTTTAATTTCTTTTAGTTATTGACATTATATGTTTGTGTATCTTGATGTTGTATATCATACACCTTGTGTGTGTCCTTTCATGCTTATGTTAGTTTGACTGAGGATCTTAGATCCCCAGGTCTTGATCATCTCCTTTGATCTTTGTTATCCTAGACCATCTGCAATGGTACGCTTGGACCCCTATGCTTTAGTGTGAGTTTGAAGCAAGTTCCCCCTATGACTAAACTAGGGGCTCAATGTAGTGTAGAAAAATATCATCCTTTACATTTTCATTCTTAATTTTGGAATTATTAACATTAAAATGGACCTAATGTTTCCTTGATCTAGTGTTGTAATGTGTTTTCCTCTTTCACATTGCATTTAAGGCCCTTTTAAGCTATATTGACCTAATTTTTCCTTAATTTAATGTTGTAAAGTGTATTTATTTTCACCTTCGCATTAATTTTTGGGCCCTCATACATTTATGACCTTCATATCATCATTAATAGGCCCCCACTGCCCTATATTATGCATTCTGAGGTATATTTCATTCAAAATCCTGACATAGACATCAAATATACAAAATTTCTTAACTCCCTAGAATTTCCTCCACTTGGAAAAGCTTGGTGGGACCCATATGCCACCTTAGGAATATGAGTCCCATCCATATGGTATCCATACACCACGAGTAGTGTATGAGTCACATTTGTCCCCTCTTTAGGGTTTTGAAAGGAAATTATGGTTTTAAGTTCAAATTTCATGAATGCCAGCTTCTGGGATCTAATAAATGGTAAATTGGATGGATTTCCTATATAAACAAGGTCCCCCATCATTATTACATGTAAGCCTTCATGATATCAACTTAAGAAATCAAGAGTTAAGCAATCCAAGATTTTACAAGAGTGTTAAGAGAACTTTCAAGATCATTTTTAAGGCATTTAAGGGTAGAGATTCTTCATCATTTGTTGCATAAATTCAAGACCCATCCTCATGTGAAGATCATAATGCATCAAGCATGTTGTTGAGCTAGTGTTGTGATGTAACATTGAAGATCCATTTGTAAAGTTGTTTCATATCCAATTCAAGATCAAGATCTACATTCTTCATTGCTACTTCATGTTAGATTGTTGTTTTACATCTCATAACATCATTTAAGGTAACATGGTTCATGTCTCATATTTCCTATTTCATGTTCATATTTCATTGTGTCCTCACAAGGTTTAATTACCTAATTGGGGTTTGACCAAGGAAAACCCCCATTGCCTAACAAATAAACAAGCTTTTTTCTATCTACATGTGTAACTGCAGATCTAGGTGCTTTGAGGCTTGAAGATCCTTTGAATATTGAATTGCTAGGTTGAGGAATGTTGTCAAGTGGTCATAAAGTTGCTATCTTCACACAAACTCACCTACAGGTTGCAAATTAGGGTTTTAGATCTAGAAACGAAGTGTGGAAGGAAGATAAAAGATAGGAGAGTAGACTTAGGTCCTAAACCTCCCAAAAAGAAGAGTGGGACTAATATGCCACTTGTGCCATATGAGTCCTAGTATAGCATATTTTCCAAATTTTAGTGAATTTAGATCAATCACTATGTGATTCTAGTTTTGGCTCATACTTCATAGTATGAGATTAAATCATATAGGCTAGTGTATGAGTCCCAATGGGTATTAAGCAAAAATATTTTAGGGTTTTGGAGCTTTTTTTGACCTCATCACTCTCCCAGGTACACCTCTATGCTTTCTCAATCCTTTATTCTACATTTTAGTTTCATTTCCCAAGTCATTTAGTTTGATTTTTCATGTGGTACTTTGCATGTTACATTCATTTCTTGTCTTTCCAAGCCCTAGCTTGGTGGTTAACCCCATTTTTAGTATCTAAACATACTCTAGGAAACCCTATTGCAAATCTCTTTCTCCCATTCCATCCTTTGATTAAGATCTCTAGGGTTTCCTTAATAGAGAAGTGAAGAAAACATGTTGTTCAATTCCCTAAACTATAGAGCGACAGTTTTCCACCTTTCAATAATTTGATTCATGCTCCTTTTTCCAAGGTTTGATCCCAAGTTCCTATTTTCCCATTCTTAGTTTGGGGTTTGGATCTTATTGGAAAAAAAAATACCACCCTCTTCTACTAGACATACATTTATAATCACCACAACATATTATTTATTGAAATGGGTAGAAGCTATACTTCCTTTTTACACAACTAACCAAATATGTCATTTTATACTCGAACACATTATTGCTTCCTTTTTTCTTCCTTCCACATTAGTTTTGGATAATGGAACTCCATTTAAAAGAATGATGTGAAGAAATTTTTTGAAACATTTCATATTCAACATCATTTTTCAACACCATATTATCCACAATCAAATGATCATGTGAAACCAAATAACAAAACTATTGAGAAAATCCTCAGGAAAATAGTCTATAAACATCACAAATATTGACACTCTCAATTAGCTTATGCATTGTTGGCCTATTTTACAAGTATTAGAACATCTATAGGAGACACTCCTTGTAACCTTTTTTATCATGTCAAGGCAATAATGACCTTAGAGTTAGAAATTACTTCATTAGGGATTTCTCTTATCGGGCTTATTGATGATACTACAATGATTGCATCAACTTCAAATTATTGATGAATGATGTATCAATGCTCTCAAGTATCTCCAAGCTTATTATAAATTAATGCAATGTATTTATAATGACCATGCCATTCCTTGTACATTTAATAAAGGTGACTTTGCAATATATGAGAATCAATGTAATGTTAGTTGCCCTAAATGAAAAATGAAAGTTCAACCCTAATTGGTTAGGATCATACATAATTGATGAATTTTATGGGTCTATAGCATCCACATTAATGAAAATAGATGCTACACCTCTCAATGAACCTATCAATGCTGGACATTTGCATCGGTACTACACCTAGCATCTTATTTGGAAAGTATGTATATTAAAGTAGTGTTGTTAGATTAAGTAGATAGTGTTCTATTTTATCTTCCATTGCCTCATTATTTGTGAAATATATCTTTGTGTGTCTTAGATTATAGAGTAAATTTTCAATTAGTGTGGATTATTACTTTAGTTTCTATACTATTTGAATGTATCTTGTGTGTTATGTTAACTTAGATCATTATATGCATTTAGTGTTTCAAAATTAGATCATAAATGCATTTAATTTAACATAGCATACTCAATTACAATTTAGTATCTAATGTAAACTAAAATGTTTTAATTAGATCTAATAAAAATTAGATCATGGAGATATTTATCGAATATTCTTACTAAGGTTATTTATTATATCACATAGAAATCTAATTCGCCATAAACTCATAAAAAAAACATGAATTCTCATATATATTACATAAAAAGTTCAAGTACATGTCATCAATAATACAATGCTAGTATGGTTTATGGCTACTAGACCCCTCAGAGCCTAGTGGTGGCATCTATCATAAAATAGTAGAATGTGACTATGATATACTCATGGATCTCATTGTTTCCTATAGGCCCTACACCTCTCCAACTACTCTAGCCTCCTATATGAGTGCCTTGACGTGCTCCTACTCTATGTAGTCTCTATCTTCCTATAGTCTTGTAGTATCTCTCTCTACCCTTGAAACCTCTCACCATAGGATGATATCCATCCCGAGGCTATCTATCAGAACCTAAGTGTTGATGATGATGTTAGTCACAACAAGTGTGTAGATGAAATCCTCATAGACAAATTAGGGATTACTTGTAATACTAGAAACTAGGGAAACCTAAAAGTCTAGGGAAAAGGGAAAGATTGACTTAGCTTAATCCCAAGGCTTCAGTAGTTAGATCTTGACCATACTAGGTTCACTTCATGCTATGATTTGATATTGTTGTTAATATCAAGGGGTCTATGGTTATCTCTAGTTTCTTTAAGAATCATAAGTATTAGATGGAAGATTTTCAATTTGATAATTAAACAATTTCATGAATTCAACAGATTTGCAATAATATTTCATGAATATCAAACAATTTTGCTATTACTTAAGTAGATTTAGCTTTAAGTATTCAACAATTTCATAGAAATGAAAGAGTTTCAATAATATTTCCATTCATTCATCTCTTTTTTAGAACATTATCTGAAATTTAACATGTAATCTAAAATAAAGCATCAAAATACTTAAAAATTAAAATTTCTTGGCATTATCCATGCATGCCCTAAGATTTAACTAAATCAAAGAAAACAACTCTAGATACTTCATGATATTGCTTCATAGCTAGGTATTAAAAGGTGCGAGCTTTTAAAGAAGGGGGTTTAGTTTGGACATTGAGGAGGTTTTATATGCATCCTTAAATAATGTATCATACAGTATTGTCCTGCTGAACAAACAAACCTATTACAAAAGATACATGAGATAGGTAGCTTTAAATTCTAATTTGATATTGATTAAGTTATACGTGCATACATGTTTTTAATTCAAAATGATTCATAAAATAGGAGAAAAGAACAAAATTTAGAAATGTTTTGGCTCTTTCAACATCTTGACTCAAAACGAAGTATTCCCTGGAATTTTATACTAATAAGACATAGGTAGGATAAGAAAAATACATGAGAGGGAATCCAATGGATGAATCATGGTAAGGTACATGGAATGCGATGACTGATAATCTAGAATTGAAAATGAAGTCAACAAATTTCAACATTAATCCTTTGGGTCTTTCATCTTCTTATTATCGCCTCGATAATAACTTGAATCTCGATAATATGTAGGAACTTTCCCATACATTCAGAATGATTGCTTTATTGTCCTATTCCTACATTTCGATTCTTACTTGGGATTTCTACTCTTGGGAATGGGCCTCCATGGAGGTTGGCACTCTCCTTTGCCACATGCATAATACCAGGATTCCTGGTATTCTGATAACTCAAGCTCCCCCTTTGCCCAACTTCTTGAAATGTGTAGCCTAATCTAAATATGATTTTATCCTTGATCAAAATTTTCTTGAACATCCATACTTGAACTTTGCATTTCAATCTACTTCTCCTACAATCACAAATTCCACCAATTAAATCCATTTTAAAACATTTATAAAAAATCTCATGTAAATAAAACCATCATTAATTCATCATCATTATAAATCATTCATAAATAACACACTTTCAAAATAGATCCTATATTCTCATGTAATTATTCTTTTAACTAGGCTACTAGACCATCAAACATTTTTGATAACATTAAAATTTTAAAACTTTACTTTGCATTATTACTCAACACCTGATACTTGGTATTTCAGCCTTTACCTATGATTTTTCGGGACATTGGTTTTTATTGTGTGCCATAGAAAATGTCCCCTTATCATTTTCATGACCTTTTAGGTCTTGTTTCATGGTGTTGGAACTATGTTTCTTTGATTTTATGTTGTAACATGGCTTGAACATGCTTGTTTAGGTACTAAAACTCAAAGAACGATGTCTTGTGAAGGTGTTGTGAATTTTTGTAAGATATTTATACATTCTTCTAGACTCTATTAATTACAATTCACCTAAAAATCACCTTTTTACTCATCAACAAGTCCTATTTTTAAGTGTTGTAAAGTCTTCTAACAAGCTTACATAGTTTTCTAGGCACATCTTCACTATTTATCCCTTTTTGATGCTTTATTTGACCCCTTTATGCTCTCATATGCTTAATTAAGTGTATTTTTGAGTATTATCCTAACAAAAAAAATTAAATACAACATATTTCCCAACACTTTTTTTTAGGACCTAGGTGGGATCCATTTTCCATTGGTGGTGAATGAATCCCCCTTAGCCCCATATTTTGAATTTCCTTTCAAGATTTTATTCAAAATCACTTGATGTCATCCTATGATGAGGTATGAATTGGTAACTAAGGTAAAAGTGTGTATAAATAAGTAATTTTCATCTCATTATAACCCCCATTAATCAAGCTCACTTATCCATCTATTCACTCAAGTATTCAAGCATTTTACAACATCCTTTCAAGCACTATTCAAGCACAATGAAGCAGCCATTGAAATTACTTCAAACTTGAATCATCAAGGGTTTGGCAAGTTAATAGCAATTACATGTTTTTAGTTTATCATTCCTTTGCATTTCATTATATTATGGAAGGTTTGATTACCAAAAGCGGGGTTTGACTAGAGCAAATCCTGATTCACTAACCTTAAACCATTTTCCCTATTGCATGTTTGTTTGCAGATCTAGGTATGTAGATTTGACAAAAAATTTGGTGTTGAATATTGGTTTACAAGTCAACTAGGTGCTTCAAGTCAACTTAAGTATAATTCAATCTTGGAGAAGGTTTTCTATCTATTTCCCACAGAATTGACTTCAGCAACCCGACAAGTAGTAATTTCTAGATCCATTGTTGTAAAGTTGTCTCCTAATGTTTTAGAAATTTGGGAGAGGACTAATTCATCACCTATGGTGAATTAGTCCCACCTTAGGACTAAAAAATCTTAATTTTCTCAAATTCCAGATCCTGATAGATAGAAACTTGTTTTCAACACTTTTTCACTAGGAGGACTAATTTGCCACCCTGGGCGAATGAGTCCCACTATGAAAAATCAATAATTTCCATCAACATAAAAAATCATCACATTTCATCTAGGTGCACTTAGATTCATCACTTTCCTTTCTGTTCTGCATAATTTCTTCATTTACTTAGTTGTTTGCATATCATAGTGTGTTTTCAAACATAGCTTTAATTGCACTTTTGCATTCATTTTCATTTATTTAGACTAGCAAATTGAATTTAGTTGGCTTAATTTAGGTTAGAAAACATAACACATAACATTAAATTGTATGAGCCATTAGCATTTTTGGCCTACTTCTCTCCTTTTAGGTGAAAAACCCTAGAAGAGTTAGAGAAACCCTAAGAACCAAAAATCAGTGGTTCCTATAAAAAATTCCATATTTATCAGACATTTTCTCATAGACAAAAACACTTTTCTCAACACCTTGTGTTACATTTTACACTTCTTGCATTCCAAGATCTTGGTACCCAATACCTGGGACACTTGAACTATGAAGTACTCATTTTTTAAAAAAATATTTCTCTTTTGCTTTTCACTTCTGGTAATCTTTCTAACTAGCCAACACCTAACATAAGTGTTAGTTTTCACTTTGGGTCCCCAAGTCTTATAGTCTTGGGGTGTGTTGTGAGACCACACAACAACTTGCAACCAATAAAATCAAATTTAAACCAAAACTTGGGATTAAATCACCAATCGTAAATTATAATTTATGCACATTTTAAAATAATAGCTCTTTACTTGTACCTAGATTCTAACATAAAATAGTAAAATTTATCTAGAAATATTAGTGTACGCATTGATTAATTCTAGTTTCCAAAACTCGGTGAAAAAATTAGTTCATTGACATTGAACTACATAATTTGGTAATCCTCCAAATCCAAACATAGCTCTACTACTAGCCATTTGGATAGCCTAAAGATATTTTTTGTAAATTTTTTAATTTTTTTTATATATCTCTTTTGATATTTCATTGATAAGTCAGTTTTCTCTTTTGATATTTCATTGATAGCTCATTTCAACTTGCAAGCAATGAAGCCCACTATTAGGTTGGGAATTATAGTGCTAGCAAAGGATAAATTTTAATTTTTCATTCAATACAAATCCCATCATCATTTCACTATTTCCTAGAAACTCATTTAATTATTGGGTATGTGTAGGATCATCACAAAAAAATAGGCCCTTAAGTGGTGAACAATTCAAAAAACTCAGAGTTAGGCAACTTGACATAAAAATTTGAATAAGTTATCTATATTATTTAAAAAATATGTAACAATTGAATATTTAAAAAATTGAATGTAGTTTCTAAAATGCTAGGTTTATTAAAAAAAAAAAAATCTATTTGGTGAAAATTTTAAATTTCAATGCAATAATACTTAAATTTCAGGGAAAAAATTAGTAGGTGTCTTTCTAACCACCCTAACCACAATAAAATTATAATATTTTAGATATAAGTAGAGGACTCATGTCTTGATGTGATAGATATTTTTTTGTATTTTTTTCCAAGTAAATAATTAATTATGAATTTTTTATTACAACTTTTAAAAATATAAAAAAATTGTGTGATTCACCACCTTAGCGGTCAAAACTTCATGAAATTAAATTGTTTTTTTAATCCTATAGTATGTGAATCATAGAATATGATGCATGTTTTGGATTCAAAAAAAATGTGATGTGTTTGAAAGTTATAGATGTTTTCAATCCCTCTTAAGGACTTTAGTCATAATTCAAATAGAAAAGCGAATAATAATTATTTATTAAAGTCAAAGTAAGAATAATTTATATTGGTGGAAAGCTGAGAATCTCCTTTTAAAATCTTTTCATTTCATCAATTTTGGGTTTTTTTTTTTTTTGAATCACATACCCATCATATCACCACTTTTTGGCCCATCATGATCCTGCACATACCCTATTCCCTACTGGTGTGTAATCCTAGCTAAAATTTGCCACCCCTATGCTAAATCCTAGCTAACTACAACTTTTTATATGTTAGAAGTTATGCATAAATTAAAATTTAGTGGAAAAAAATTCAATTACCCAATTTAAATATAAATTTAGAACCATTAGTTACCAACCTTCCATTTCAATTTTTTGGAAACTACTAAATACTCTGCTAGCAATTTTGATTTGATGTCATTGCACCACATTAATGGATCAGAAATATCATTATGACACTTAAATTTGATCACAATATTCTGCATTAAATTTGCATGTCTCAATGCACACGTATCATTTCCTTCAAATTACTTAGGTGTTGACATGTGCTACCTTACCAACTTCATCTTCCTTTATGCTTTGCACACATGGACACCTTCATGATTAATATGACTTAATAAAAACTTAATGAAATGACCACCATTAATTTTAAAATCTTTAACTTGCTTGATTTGCAATCTTCGTGTTGGCCAACTTTGAAGCAAATTGTCACCAACTATGTAAGAATTAATTTGAATTAACATTCTATTATGGAAAATATTATCATGTTGCCACCTCACTTATGGTTTCCAAGACTTAAATCTTGGAAACTATGTACCAAAAATTCCTCATGGTTTTCTATAAATTATGCACTTCTCTCAAATTATTCACACCTTAGATTTTCCTTTTTTATTATCAGTTTCCATTCTCTCTGCTAGTGCCTACTTGCTTCCAAGTCATGAATACTCCAATTTGGTTGACCTGCACTTTTTGCTAGAATAGCTTCATGGTTCATATCACGACTTAGAGGATTGATAAGGATTTCTTTATTCAATCTACCAGTTTTATTTTTCCAAACATATGATTAGTCCTTTGGGAACAATTTGTGGAATCCAGAGCATACTACCAACTGTATTGAGATTTATCTTTTTTATTTGTAGGGTCGCTCCTAGACATTGGGCTTTCTATCAAATATTTTTTCTTGACTACGAATATGGTAGTGCGGCCTAAATATTTGTGGAATTTGGATACTGTTATGCTTTCTGCACACCTAGCCATTGGAATCCCATCTATGGATGATAATCCTCAATTCATAGAACATGGATAAGTAGTTCCACTCTAGCCATTCCTAACTAACCTCCATACTCCTAACTTTGAAGTTCACTGAGAAGTTTCCTAATTAGGATATTTGGCCCTCGTAGATGAGGCATCCTAAATTAATTGAATGACCACCCCTTTTGTAGCTCAGCTCCCCTCTTTTTTTATTTTTTTCTCTTTTTACAATGAGAATTTTGGTACTTCCATGTATATACGCAATATACACACATATATATAGCTTTCTCATACCTTTTTAAAGCATGTATTTACTATGTATGGTTTTATTATTTTTATATTTCACAACACAAAATTATAAAATGTTTGAATTTACTCTCATACGTATGGTAAGTTAAGAAAAAATTGCTAATGCGAAGGGAAAACTAGAAAAAGAAAGAATGGAAGAAATGAAAAACAATAAAATAAACCCTACAAAAGAAAATAAACCCTAACTAACCAAAAAATACCCTAACATAGGACTAATCCTAACTAAGCAATTTATTTTAAGCTCAATAACTATTTTCATTATTATGTTTGTATGAATTACAACAACTTTATCTTTAAATTCACTAGAATAAAATCCAAATCTCCTACTGTAACAATGAATTATCTTAAATATTTTGCATTTAACAAATGTAAATTCAAAAGTGTAATTACCAATAAATTGGTTCACATGTATGAAAATAACCTCATTAAAGGTTGATTTCACACACTTTCACTAATTCGTCAATACTCTACCTTCCTCTAGTCCTGGTTCATGGTTTTCTTCTTTACTATGTCCATTTCTTGATTTTCTTCTCCTCTAAATTTTTTTGTGTCCTTGGCCATGTATTCACTTTGAAATTTTTTAGACAAAGTAGTATCACAATTTATAATTTTATCAAAGAGGGAGAAAGTAAAAACTTGATACTCTATATCTTGCGTGAAATGAACAAAAATTTCCTTTTTATCTTGTGAATTTTTTGTTTGTAATGAAAAACATGTGCCTCTTGCTTGACTTCCCCACTCTTTCTCTTCACTAACATTTTCCATGTTTGAAAGGAATTATGACTCATTACTATTGTTTCCTTATTTTTAGTCTAATACTTCTATATCTCAACATTCTCACCTATCTTCCTACAAAACATTAAGATTTTCTTCATAACAATTGCAGTTAACAAACTGTTTTGATATAACAATTTTAATTTTTTATCAGTTTCAATTTTACTAGGGTTCTACTCCTTTTTAGAATTCAAAATATCTCTCATTAATTGTTCCTTTCTTTTAGAAATTAAAACATCTTCCATTAATAGAATCACTTTATATGTGGCCAAACTTACCCTAGTTAAAAAATTCACAATCAAGTTCACCATGGTCAGTTGTATCATGAATTATACAGTTGGTGACTCTACCAAAGGTGAGTAAAGTCAAAGGATGTAATCTTTGGTTAATAATTTTTTGGAGTTTCTCAACTTCCATGTTCAAAATACTGCAACTTGGATAGAATTTTTTCTTACAAGCTACTTTCAAACCCAGAACCAATATAGATTCACAAAACGAACCCACAAGGAAAGATATGAGTACCCTCCTTCTAGAGATAGTTCCTATTGATGATGATGTTAGTCACAACAAAACTATACATAAAATCCTCACAAGAAAACCATGAAGAACCTATCTTTACTTGAAAGACTAAACCAAGGAAACCTAAAAATCCAAGGAAAAGGGAAAGTTTAACTTAGCTTAATCCCAAGGCTTTGGTTGTCAAGTCTTGATCATACTAGGTTCACTTTAGGGTATGTTGTGATATTGCTATAGATATCAAAGGGTATATGATTATCTACAATTTCTTTAAGAATCATAAGTATCAAATGGAAGATTTTCAATTTGTCATTAAACAATTTCATGAATTCAATAGATTTGCAATAATATTTTATGAATATCAAACATTTGTCCTATCACTTAAGTAGATTTAGCTTTAAACATTCAAAAATTTAATAGAAATGAAATAGTTTCAATAATATTTCCATTCATTCATCTCTTTTTTAGAAGATTTTCTAAAATTTAACAAGGTATGTGTAGGATCATCATGGAAAAAATAGGCCCTTAAGTGGCAAAAAATTCAGAAAAATTAGAGTTAGACAACTTGACATAAAAATTTGAATAAGTTATCTATATTATTTTGAAAATATGTAAGAATAGAATCTATAAAAAACTAAATGTAGTTTCTAAACTACTAGGTTTTTTTTTTAAATCTATTTGGTGAAAATTTGAAATTTCAATGTAATAACACACATAAATTTCAAGGAAAAATAAGAAATAGGTGTTTATTAGAGCCACCTAACCACAATAAAATGATAAATTTTTTTTTATAAGATTTTAGATATAAGTAGAGGACTCATGTCTAATGTGATGTATTTTTTTGTAAGTTTTTTTCCAGAAAATAATTAATAATGATTTTTTTATTACAACAAAAATATAAAACCTTGTATGTTTGACCACCTTAGCGATTGAAACCATGAAATTCATTTTTTCTTTTTTTAATCTTATAGTATGTGAAGCATATAACATGTTTCAAATTCAAAAAAATGTGATATCATTTGAAAATATAGATTTTTTCAATCAACCTATCAATTGATACTTTAGTCATAATTCAAATAAAAAATGAATAATAATTATTTGTTAATTCAATGTAAGCATAATTTATATTGGTGTAAAGTTAGAATCTCCTTTAAAATATTTTCATTTTCATCAATTTTTTGGTAAGATCCTCGACTACACCTACACATATGCATCATATCACCACTTGTTGGCCTATCATGATCTTACGCATACCCAACATCCAATCTAAAATAAAGC
The DNA here is from genome assembly GCA_007258455.2 of Sequoia sempervirens. Lineage (NCBI taxonomy): Eukaryota > Viridiplantae > Streptophyta > Pinopsida > Cupressales > Cupressaceae > Sequoia > Sequoia sempervirens. Next base: position 21,303 of record VDFB02179600.1, read on the forward strand.
ATCAAAATACTATAAAATTAAAACTTCTCCCAAGTATTCTCCATCATGCCACAAGATTTAATCAAATCAAAGAAAATCACTCTATACTTCACAAGATTGCTTCACAGCTAGGTATAAAATGGTGCAAGTTTTTAAAGAAGGGGGATTAGTTTGGACACCAAGTAGGTTTTTTGTGCACCCTTAAATGGAAAAACATGTAGTCTTGTTTGGCTGTATGAACAAACCAACTAAAAAAGATACATGAGATAGGTAGCTTTCAAATTGGCTTCAATATTGATTAACTTCTATGTGCATACAAGTTTTTAATTGAAAAAGATTCAAAAAAGGGAAAAAAGAACAAAACTTAGAGAATTTTTGGCTCTTCTGACATCCACAAATTCTGAACTTGACTTTAAAAGAAGTATCCCTTGGCATTTTATACAAACAAGACATAGGTAGAATAAAAAAAATACATGAGAGGGAATATAAGGGATGAATCATTACAAGGCATGTGGAATGTGATGACTAGTTAGAGAGATGCAAAAAAGTCAATGAAGGTCAAGCTTTTTTTACACATTGATATCCTTCAGGTCTTTCATCTTCTTATTATCACTACGATAATAACTTGAATTCAAATAGTATGTAGGAATTTTCCCATACATTCAAAATGATTACTTTATCATCTTGTTCCTACATTTTGATTCTTCTTTGGGCTTTCTACTCTCAAGAATGGGCCTCCCTAGAGGTTGACACTCTCCTTCATTGCATGTGTAATACCAGGATTCTAAGTATTCTGACAACTCAAGCTCCTCCTTTACATAACTTCTTAGAATTTTTAGCCTTATCTGAATATGATTCTATCTATGATCCAAATTTACCTAGTTGTCCATACCCAAACTTTGCATCACAATCTTCTTCTCTTGTAATCACCAATTCAGCCAATTAAATCCCTTTTAAAACATTTATAAAAATTCTCATGTAAATAAAACCATCATTAATTCATCATCATTATAAATCCATCATAAATAACATGATTTTAAGAAAGATCATATATTCTCATGTAATTTTTCTCTTAATCAGTTTATTGGACCATTATACCTTTTGGATAATATTAAAATTTTAAATATTTACTTTACATTATTACCTGATACCCAATATTTCAACTTTTACCCATGATTTTATAGGATGTTGGCTTTTACTAGAACTTCCATATTTATTGAACCTTTACTCCTAAACTAGAACACTTTTCTCAACACCTTGTGTCACCTTTTACACTTCTAGCTTTCCTAGTTCCTAGTAATCAATATTTGAACCATTTGAACTATGAAGTACTCATTTTTTTGGAAAGATTTCTCTTTTTCTTTTCACTTTTTGTGATCTTTCCAACCAGCCAACACTTGCCATAAGTGTTAGTTTTAACTTGGGGCCCACAAGTCTTACATTCTTGGGGTGTGTTGTGAGAACACACAACACTAAGATGCTTGGAGCTCATCATATGTCACCTATAGTGCTAAAATCTATCCTACAACTCGCTCCTCCCTAGACTCAAATAGCTTAGCACATCTAGTTGCACTCTCATATGCTACCTTTAAGATTGCAACAAGATCAAAGAGATCTACATGGCACCTTTCCAAAGGAAATGACATGTACTCTAAAGGTATATCCTTTGGTGGGGGAAAAGGAGGCACCATCTCTATCATCACCCACTAATAGAGATCATACCACTCTCATGTAGACCTTGCAAGATGTAAACCATAAAGAATATCAATACACATCATGATATATATAAACAATATGCATAAACACAAAAGAATAATGAAAGCATAAATAAAACATCACCACCTAGATCTCCAACCTACTAGTCAGGGTATAGTTGTGTAAGAATGGATCCCTCCTATGTCTAAAGTGTGGACAGTCTACTACCAATGCCTTCCCCATGCTAGAGTCCTAATTCATACTACAACCACTAGCTTTGCTCTAGTGACTCAGATAATATGTGAATCCCTCCTCTTGGGGATACTTGGGGCCTCATCTATGCCATCGGGATCATCACTCATTGATTGGACAATCCTCCTCATTAGGAAATATATTTGGTACTATTCGCTAATCATCTGATTCATTTTTGATCTCATGATTGTCCCTATCATCTCTGCAACCTGGGAGAGGTCCCATGTGGCCCACAATGTGATGCCTAGGAAATACATAAGATTTCCATGCTCTAATCCACCACTATCCATAAGCTACTGTGGGACCTACATCATCAACATGAGATACTAGAGGCATGCCATGATCCTCATCATCTAAATCACTAAAATCAACATCATCAATGGTGAGGCAACAAATGTACATCTGCGCCTACAATTGTACATCCTAACTAAATGATGTGTCTCACCTACCCACCATGGTATCATGAGGTATGATCCACATCATATGTCAACATCATCCAATTGGCAGAATCTGACTTGGTAGTCTAACAAATCTCCATCCTACCAAGAATGTCTCAAAGAGTAGCTATAGGCTCATGGATAGCCCATGGCAACTATGGTCAAATACTGTGTTGACCTAGTACATGTGATGTGCTCAAAGCACCACACCTGTAAGATCATACAATGTACTATGCTATCTAGCTCTTGGTACATGAAGCACCTAAGATCATAGTATAAATCCACTAGAATATTGTTACCCCATGAATATATACTTTGATGCTCCTCCATATCTCTAATGATGTAGACTAATTATCTATTTAAGTGTGTGCCTCACCCATCAAGAACTAGTGCTAGTGTTGTAGTGACTATTATAATGCACCTCATTTTTCAAGACTATGTGTTTAGTATCCATCTAAGCATGACATGGGGTTTGATGCCCACCTCTTAGATGGGATGACGTAGAAAGTAATGAATATCCTCTCGCATCTCCTCATGCAACTGCTCTTCTGATGAGTGGAAAATCTCTCCCTAGATAGGTAACCACAAGATGCAATTAATTTCCTCTAGGGTAATGGTCATCTCCCCCAGAGGAAGGTGAAAGGTGTGCATATCCATATCCCACCTCTCTAATAGGGCTATAAGAATCACATCATGATACCTCATGGTTAGCATGAGGTATACACAAAATAATCCTATCTCCTATAAAATAATTATCTCATCCTCTAACAGCTAGGAAACCTGCTCCCAGAGGTGAAAATTTTATTTTTATCCTAAAAGTTGGTGAGCTTAGGGAGGAGCATAAAGAGTAGAAAGAAAAATACATCATCACTAAAGTTCCTAAATATATGCATTAAATAATTCAAACTCCACTAAATTTTCTCTAGGACACTTTGCTACCAAATTGGACATATGGGAATTTTTTTTACGGGAAAGGGTGGGGGGGCATCCTTGACACCTTAGCGTTTTTTGGAAACTTTGAAACTATGTTGGACAATTAACAACCAAGTGGGACACTTC